>NNCF01133992.1:29754-138385 GCA_002313205.1 Laupala kohalensis | reverse complement strand
CCCCCCCCCATCCCGTTGGATCCGCCACTGATATTGAAACAAATCATTTGAGGCTGCTTGTCTCCTTCACAAATTTTGATCCAATTTTTATTACTTTTGTATGAAAATCCAAGACGGTGTAACAGACCCATAGATAACACCTGAGTAATAGAGGATTCTAAATATCCTCTCATCATGAGCTTTTAAACTGATTGTGATGCTTCTCTCTTTTATCAGAGAAGTACAAGGCGTCGATTGCGAGTTTGGAAGATGCTCTGTCTGAGAAAACCCAGTGTTACAATGTGATGTCCCTGAAACAAGAAGAGCTAAGCAAAGAAAATGAAAGGCTCGTAGAAGAGAAGACCAAATGTGAGTAATTGAAATAAACGTAATTAATTAATTAGTTTTGCCTTATGAATAAATCTATAGTTAAAATTTATGCTTACAGTTGAGAAGGAAACAAACGAGATTATATCAACCCTCGAAAAGAAATATCAATCTCAGGTAAGAAAATTGCTCCATAAAATGTATTTAAAGTTTGTGGCTCTGTAGAGAATTAAGAAAGGTCAGTAATTTGGTTCTTTTGTATGGGATATGAAATTGTATCTGGTTATCAATCCAATATACACACTCCCAAGAAATAACAATTTAGATGTATTGTTCAAAATGTATTTTCTCTATAGCTTAATAATGGGGAAAATCTTACATATCTTTTTTTTCTAACCTGTCTATCTTAATCTGTTTTTCTTTTGTATAATAATGCATTAGAAATGCCTGTAGAGAAGAAAAGATGCATTTCAGGAACCAGGCTCATCCATTCTCACATGTCTTAAGGGTTAGCCTCCTTCACCCGAAATGATGCAGACTGGCATTTTCTCTCTTGGTTTCTCAGTTCACAGATTTTTACTTGTTTTTGAATGTGATGTAAAGACTAGATATTCATCAAGGATAAATTGTGCATCTCATCTTCTTTTCTCTCTGGGAAAACTGTTTCTTGTAATTGATAATAATCAAACTATTGTATGACTCACAGTTATTCCAGTTTTGTTTTACATGTTTACCTACTTTATCCGAAGTGAGCTGTTCTTCTCCTCCAAGTATTGAAGGTTGATTTTCTTTCTTTAGGTGAAATTGGTGCATACTCAATATGCTACAGAACAAGCAAACCTACAGTCTCTATTCAAGGAACGAGAAATAGCCCTTAAGAGAGACTTGAATGAGAAACACGAAGAGCGCATGAAAGAGCACAAAGCATTAACAGCGATTCTTCATGATGACTATTTTCGAAAAGAGACTCTGCTGGCTTCGGAAATAACTCAATTGAAAGAAGACAACGAAAGGGTTAAGAAGCAGCTATCCATCTTTGTGGAAGCAGAAAGCAAAGATAGTAGACTACAGGTACTTATATTTTCGGTGGCTAAAATGCCTATGAAAGTGAACATTCTCGAGTTAGTTCTTTTTCTGTTCTCAAAGTTTTCTATACCAATTATACACAGATGTAGGTGCCAGGTTGTAATATATATTTTGTTTCATGTGTTGTTGAAAACTGTTGAATGCATTTTGTAGTACTTTGTGGTGTTGCCCTAAGGAAAAAACAATAATAGTCATCCTTCACTAAATTTGTTTATAACTTTGTCTGAAACATTTTTCAGGAGAACCTATTACTATCCTCAGCCAAGTGTAACTGGACATAAGATATTATATAATTTAACAAATCAGTTCTCTAAATCTAAATAAATAACTATTGTAGAGCTTACTTTTAGGAACTGTTTACAGTTTTTCTACATAATTCTTTAGTGGAAAACTTGATCAAAAACTTGGTTGAGCCTTTCTTGAACTGATAGAATACAAAAATTTCAAGTTATTTTTCAGTTAATGTTGGATTTAGTTTCAATTAAAATATTGAACTGTTTTTTTTGTGTATTAAAAAACAACCTGTTGCTCTTCTGAGCACCAACAATTTTGTGTTAAAACAGAAAAATAATAATGTATAATACGTTTAAATTGTACATTGACTAACCAAAAGTGGACTCAAATTTTAAGGTCCCTTTTTATTTATTTATTTGATTATTTATTTATTTATACAATAGCTACAGGAAATCCCAAAACAGCTATTTTAAAAACAACATAATTGTTAGAAAATTAAACTAAACATAAGTATAAGATACAAAACACATATACCAAGAATAATAATACTTTTAGTAGTTATGGAGAAGTTATGAGTGTCTGTTCAAAATTTACAAATGAATTATTACAAATGTATCTTACACGAGGTAAAAAATAATGCTTGTGTATGGGAATGTTTGATTCATAGAATAAGGACGTTTTATGTTTACTAGAGTAATGAGTTAACAAATAAACAAAAACATTATAGTATAGTTAAATATCATAGAGTTTTAAATATTGATTCCCTTTACTTGTTTTCTTCTATAAATGACTTACCTTTCATTTGGTAATTATTTTGAAAGTAACTGACTTATGGTGTGATTTAGTGATGAATTGTATCCAAGACCTTGGAGAGGTCATTGCCAAGGGTTTCCTTTTGTCTTACTTTGAGTATAGAATTCAGAGGAACTAACTAATGCACGGAATATTGTGTTCTTTATCTAAAACTCTGTTTTTAGTTCAAATTTATATCACTTGATGTTAGGCATTCTTTAAGCCTCTTTCAAAGAAAGTAGCAAAATGACATATCATTTGTGTCAATCTTATTAATAAATAGGTATTTTTTTACTTTTTCAGCTTTTATGAAGGGATGAGAAGACATTTACTTAAAATAATCAAAATTATCTACAACTTGTGATCATACGTATATACATGCGTATGTGGTCAAAGATTTGTTTTTCATTGGTAGAAAGAAGGGTATTAACAAGATAAGCTTATAATTATTAATACTAAAAATTAGGACTCAAAACCACATTCCTAAGCATTAACCAATTAAGCTACCTTCGAAAGAGGTTTATTTTATATTATTCTATCAGTTGATTTGTGAAATTTATTTGATAAACCAAGGTATCGCTGTGGATCGGTGTGTTGGGCCATTGAGAGGAAGATTCAGGTTTCAAATACCGGTTGGTGTTGGGTTTTTCACCCCTACCTCAGCCTGCTAGAGAATGACTTCAAGAGATGTTTCGAGAGATCAAAGCGGCCATCCAGTGTGTGATGCAGCTAGCTTGGGGAGCTGTATGAACCCCCAATTAGTCTTTTCTTCTTTGCCTCATGCGATGCTTTACTTCCAGGCTTCAATTGGGAGATGTGGAGAGCTGGAAGAGGAAGTGCGTTCTCTTCAGTCTGTTTTGGAATTGAGGCATCAGGAGCTGCAGGAGCTGAGAAAGAGCAATGGAAGCCTAACGCGGCAAGCGGAGCAGTTGCCGAGAGCCTTGCAGCAAGTGACTGCTTTAGAAGCACGTGTAGAAGACCTCCAGGCGCAGTTGAAGGAGAAATGTGAAATGGAAAGGTGATTGACAGCTATTCATCCTATCTGAGGTGGTGGTGTTCAAAAAGAGTTAAGAAATATATGCATCAGCTAAATACGATGGGACTTAATCATTGATCTTCTTCAATTAGAAGTGTTATAAATGATGTTTGTGTATCATTTTTAAATTATAATCACTTTCCCATTCTTTCTGCTTTTATGATTAAAACTAAATAACATTATAGTCTGAGTAAACATGCACTTTGGCTGCCATAAGGTACTGCTCACCTACACAACAACAGAGGATAGGACCGGCGTGATACTTGTTTGGCTACACCTACATTTTCTGATAAATATTGTAAAATATTTTAAATATCCTCAAAATTACTAGAAAAATGAGGGTGCGTAGAAGTAAATAATGAATAGTTGACTTGAAACTTTAATTAATAATTAGGACTGGCAGGACACGCCATTCATTAACACTCAGTGCTTGAGTGAGCTAGATGTCCTTTCATCACCTCCCTTCAAATCTGCCAAAACTGAAGTACACTAAATCAACTAGCTAAAATAACTATGTCTAGCAACTCAGTTGAAGAAGAGGAAGACAAAATGGGATTTTACTGGCCACGGGTAAAGCACTGGTCGGCCAGAGCAGACTGCTTTGTTTTCATTGACTTACACACTATGCAATAGAAAATTTATTAAATAAATTTTGTTTGCTATTTTTTTCGTGATTGTTAACTGGACATATTGCCAACCAGAAGCAGAAAATACCCTCTACTCAATTTTTGAGTTTAAATGACTGAACTGGTTTTGAACACCACTTCCTCATTGATAATTAAATGAGATCAAGTTGTGTATGTGACATTCAGCGCTGTAAATAGGTTTTCTTATTCTTGGGGGATGCTTCAAAATTTGGGAGGAGCACAGAAGTTCAAAGAAGACCAGCAATAAGTTATAGCTGCCTGACAGTAATTGTTATAGATCTTGGTTATGTGTCATTGCCACTTAGGAGAGGGATTTTCGTTGTAACATGTTAGTAATAAATAAGAAATATTTTTGTCCTTATTCCTAGTTATTCAAAATAATCTTTACCTTTTATTCAAAGAAATTGCTGGTGATTTATGAGGAATCTGTTCCTAGGAAGTGTGGTGCTGTTTCAAGATACTTTCTAAGACTTCATTACTTCTTCTTATTTGTTTCTTTTCTCCACATTGTAGTATGTGTAAATAGGAAATATAGCGTTCTATTGAAACTTATTTACATGGAGTGATAGGAGGTAAGAGGCGAGGTTTAGGACTATTATTGTAAGGCAGGTTAAATGGGTTTACCAACAACTTGGTTCACGTGGAGGTGTTAGTAGGAGTGGTTAAAATAGTTAGTTATTGATACTAAAACAGTAGAAGGTGGATAGAAGAAGGAGGCTTTTCAATTGTCACAGATATATGAACTGGAATATTGAAGTGAAAAGCAAACACAAACTTTTTCTGGCCCCGCCGGGAATTGAACCCAGGATGACTTGGTGATGAGCAAGAACACTACCACCTGAGCCACCAGAGGGGCTTAGTTCTTGTTTTGCGATGAAGAGATCAGAAATTATGTCAGATCTTTGATTTTGCAGGCATAATGCTCAGCAGCAGTGTGCTCTTGTTGAAGCTCTTCAGAAAGAAGTAAACCAAAAGAACAGGTTGACACTTCTAAATGAAGAGCTTCAATGGAAGCTGAAGCAGAACTCGGAAGTGTTCTCTGCGATAGCCACTATGAATGGCTCTTCAACTATTCAGCTACCGAACACTTCCGGGGCATCGTCACCAGCTCTTTCTCGCAGAAGTGCAAATGGGTCCGTGCGTTCTATTTCTGAAACACCTTCCTCCACTAAGTGAGTTTTTGGGTTGCCTAATGTTTCATGCACGTTCTTGAACATAACATTCTTCAATATGAGACCTGTATTGTTTTACTCTGAGAGCGTTAAATCTTTAATATTTGTTCGTATTCGTTGCTTGTTACTGCATGTTCTTGGCTGGTGAAATGAATTAAAATATTTCTGTGTTTCTTAACCTTAAACTTCTTTTATTTTTTGTAGGAATGTCATTATTTAAACACTGGAAAATATAGCGAAGAAATTAGTTTTAAATGTTGTTAAACTATTTACAATGTAATCATCTGAATGGATTAGTGCACTCAACATTTTTATATTGGGGTGACAAATGTACAAGTAAAAAGACTCGTAAAAGCGTACAGTTTGAACTAGTCGTTCTGTGATGGTAACGTCAGAATTATAATACGTATTTTCAGTTCCTAGTTCACTACACCTTTTCTGTTTTGCTAATTTCACTAGGAAATTAAATATTCTCTTCACTAACATGTTAATACTCTGGGCCTTCTTACTTGCTTTTAAACATGTTTAGAAAAGTTTTGCTTTTTCAATTACTGTCAATTGATGAGTCCGCTTATTACTTGCTCTTTGTGAGATGTTTGAAATAGATTGTTTTTGTTAGAAAGTTAATTTTGCAAAAGACAATGAAATTAAGGAAGGAAGCTTAAAAATAAACTGCTTGTACATGTGTAGGATACGAGAAGAATATGAGGTGTTCCTCATAACTTTTATTTATATCATTTGTAGTTTATCCTATAGAAATCCCAGGAATTTAAGTACATACTTGTTTCTTGAAAAGTCTATGAAGTAATTTTGTCTACAAATTATTAAAAATGTCTTAATAATTATTTTTCAATTATTATGGACCTAATAATTTGAGAAAGAATGTACACCTAAATTTTGTATCTTTTCTAACCCTATGCTCAACCAATCAATTGATTGTAACTGACATTTAGCAAAAGATTACTCTGACATGTTTTATGAATGAAAAGTATTTAGGGAAGTTTTTGAGTTGAAAATACCGTGAAACTTCCCTTAATGGACACTTTACATTTGCAAACATATTTTCATTCCCCATCCTACTCCTATTGAATTCAAGTTACTAGAGACTTACGAAAAGATATCTCACTCTATGGGGACAGCTGATTTGAATTGGAAAGTACTGCACTTAAATCAACAGAAAGGTGACAATATAGATTTATCCCTAGCTACATTCTCCCTTGTATTGTCAATTTTCACTATGGCTCAGATCACGTTCTGTGCAGATGATGATACTTAAGTAACCAAGGACCAGTCCCTCAAATTTGTCATCATACTTGGAGGTAAATCCAATGAAGAATTTTTTGTGGTATGTTGCAGTAGTTTGTAGCCAATATAGTGATATGTTTTCACATATTGAGTGGTTTGAGAGGAATAAAAAACACAAAAGTGAATTAAAAAAGTTCCAGGTGAAAATTGTCATTTTTTCAGGCAGGTATAGTTTTCATCAAAGAAAACTCTTGTTTCATACAATTTAGGGTAGTGAATTTTTGCCAATAAATGTACACAGCTGCCCATTAGTTTCACAGACTCCTTTCCCTTTACATTCTTTTCCTGGACTTAAATTTCCCTCAAGCAGACACTTGGCAATAGCAGATGAATTTTATGGTCCTTTTAGTGTTCTTTGTAGAGAAGTTTCACTGTATTAATGCATATACTATATTTTACTTTGTTGCCAAACTCTGAATTTTATTAAAATACTAATTTGTTGTGTGATATGAAATCTAATGAGTAGAATAAAATCATTCACTGCTGATTTTCAGCCACACGTTTAGGAAACCTAATTTTAAAGAACACTTGTTATCATTACTATGAAAAATGCATGTACTTACTGCTTCTTCTCTTCTTGACGGCTGCTGTGACACTTGCCTGTTTTCCATTTCAGTGAATTCCATTAATGTGGCTTTATAAATTTGAGTTGCTATAGATTTTGTTTGACTGTTTGAACTAAGTGTACTGTAAGTTTTACTGTGTTTCTACATATATTGTAGATATTTTCTGTTTTCCAGGGGAGAATGTGATGTACTATCAAGATTATCAGTCTCTTTAATGAAGCACATTAATAATGGCCATCAGACATTGAAAGCCGATCCGGACGACGATATTGCATCGCCTCCTCTCCCTTCTCCTAAGATCAAGGGAGTTGTGGAAAAGAATGATTCAGTTTCGTGGGTGTTGGACTTGGAAGAGACCTCGGGAGAGTTAGTGTCTCGATTGCTTAGGCGAGCGGGGAGCTTCAGAAGTACCACGCCCTCTTGCACCCAGCTACCCCCGCCACAAACTCTGCCTTCAACGAAGCGTCGCTTGAAGAGCAATTCCCTCTCTCTTTCCTCTTCTTCGTCTGCTGTCTATAGGAGGAGTGCTTCGAAACCAGAGGATTCGGTGACCATTTCGTGTACAGAACATGTGAAAAACCAAAGTGATCATTATCATTCTAGTAGATTGAGGTCACATTCTATTTCCTCCGAGTCTGTGAATAGTGAGAATGTTATTTATTGGGATATGAATGTACCGGATTCGTTTCACAATATTTCAGAAAACAATGGTGATGTTTCATCGTACGACAAGAAGCATACTGTCAAAATCTCTGGAAATCCAGGCTACCATAAAATCCACAAACAAATGGATATGGTCCTCTCAAACAATCTTGAAACCGAACTCAAGAAACATTCTTGTGAAAACGGGAAGCAAAATTGGAAATGCAACTTGACAGATTTCTCCAATGACGATTTACCCACGAAATTGTCCGGTTCTAGTGCTTACACTTCATCTGATGAAGATGTTCGTAATAATATAGATGACAAAAATAGAGATGGTAGTTATAACTCCAGTGAGAAGTCTTGTCATTTACCAAATGTTTTGCCCTTTAACACACTGAACATTTGCGGGTCCCCTAACACTGCTGATTTATCTCTGCTCGCTGCTTGCGCAGCAGCGCAACCTGCCTTGATGCCAAAGGACGCGGCTGGGGAGGCGATGGTGTCGGAAGAGACATCCGAAGATGAAAACGATCACGAAGTTGACGAGAAGGATGAAACTGTGTCGTCATCCATCACGAGAAGTGCGTCTGAAAATGAGGAAGAAGATGAGGAGGAGGAAGAGGAAGATGATGATGACGACGACGACGTTGAAGAGGAAGGAGAGGATGATGACCCTTTTATAAACATCTAGTGAAATGAAATACTTCGATAGATAAGTTTTCAATTTTCCACAATGTATGAAATTAAAATTTCAAGTGACAACTTTTCTTAGTCTTGACAATTTGTGAACAGTGAATATTACGAATAATAAACATTGCGAGCTTGTACACGGAAGGAAGAATAAAATGGTGTATTATCCTAATAGTCGGGAGCGCTAAACCAAAGAATGATGAGGGCTAGCAAGTCCCAAGCTAGGGAAGGGAAGAGGAGAGATGCTGTTTCATATTCACCACATCACATTATTACAAATTGTTTGAGATCCTGTTGCAAATTAATTCAACAATCTTCCTGGAAGATGTATTCTTTTGAGAAATTTCCGCTGCAGATGTGTTGTAGTTGTAGTAACATGTTGAAAAACTGTTGTAGAGCGTCATTGGCAACATAACAATGATAAATGATCTACTAGTGCTTTGGAAGCATTGATGTACAACTCGAGTATTAAATGCTTAAACGAAAAATACCAGATAGAAAAATATTTGTAATGGAGAGAATGTTTCTGAAGTGTGTGTATGAATGTGTCTTGTAGAGGGAAATATTTATATAAAAATTTTGAAAGTGGAATGCATTACAACAAAGCATCAGGAAACTGAGGCATTGATAGTGAAATAATAGTTCCATGGTACACATTTTGACAACAAACTACAGTATTGAACATATAAAATGTGATAACGCTTAAAATATAGTGCGAGATTTAAGACACATTTCTGTTTGCATTTAATATTTGTACTGACAGGATGTGGTTGTATAGAATGATAACTGTAAAGTTGGAAATGAAAATTATTTTCTAGAATTATGAAAAAAATTCATTGAGTAGAAAGATGATTTATATCCAATTATTTATTCAGTACAAATTTCTGCTGACTTTATGTATACTATTCTTTGTTGTGGTGTTACAGTTTTCCTTTCTTGTGTTTAAAAAAAATATTTTATAGAGACTTGACAAGGTGTGAAACCATTTGAAAGATATTTTAATAAAATTCCATAGTTTAGCATGAGGTGAACTGAGCAGTGTGTAGATTTCATAGCAAGAGTTGCAACATCAGAACAAGCCGATAAGCAAAGAAGATAGAAAGAAGGATTCACATTTCACAGGAAAAAATTCAAGTGTGTTGAGCTAGTCGAATAAAAAAGCAAAAGTCTCAAAGACAGTCCAAACCTTTAAAACCAACAAATAATATTGATATATATTCCTTTAAAAATTATTCTAGTTTTTGTTACGTTTCATTAACTTGAAGAAAAGGAGTCTCATGTATTTTACTTGGTTTTAAATGTTGTTTAATATGTTAGATACTTACTACTAATGTACACAAGGAAAAGGGAGAGTGGGGGTTATGAGATGTGATGTAAAAGGTGTATATTCTTCTTTCAGAGATAAAGGTTATATATCAGGAGCAGAAAGGAGAGTTTTGACCAATTTTACTTCACTTTGGAATGTATAGCATTTGACAAAGTAGTGTGTGTTGTACAGAAATAAACCAAATCAAAGTTTGTAGTCAGAATTCTCCTGCTCACTTTTTGCAATCACTTCAATTGCAAAGTAGCAAAATGTTTCTGATGTGTCTTGTTCATATTTTGTATATTGTACTTTACTAATTCATATCGCAAATAAGTGTGCATAATGTGCTGTAGGTAATTCACATGCTTGTTCTCAAATTATTAAAAAATTGTTTCAAATTTGCTGTTTGTATTTGTATTATATAATTTGTTCATAAAAGAAATTCGTGAACTGCAAGTGATTGCTACCAGCTGAAATAAAAAACCATAATTTTGATGAAGTAAGTCCTGTATTTTAGTGATAGATTCCTGTGTTCTTTTACATACTTGCCCAACTTTTGAAATAATCCCTCAGATGATGTTGAGGAGAATTTCTTTTTGTTTTAAACTTTCTTCACGATACACTTGATTGCTTGCTTGCTTGCTTGGTTGATTGATTGATTGACTGATTGTAAATATTTATAATATTAGGAACACTGAACGTACTTGATTATTATCTATTAAAACCCTCTATTATTTAGGATTTTGTGAAACTAAAATTTGTATTCAAATCTTTTGAGTAGTACCTACTAAAATGCTTAAGAAATTAATTTACCTAAAAAATAACATGTAGCTTTGCTCATTGCACATAACACTCTTAAATAAAAGATAAAATTCTTATTTTCAAAAGGATTTTCCTTCATTGCTGGGAAACAGCAGGACAACAGATAATTTGCTTTGCCTGTGGTCATGGAGCCTGCATTGAGGAATCCTGCTACCATGCGAGGTGGCACTTTATGAAAATCAAAGAACAGTTATTGTTCAGATAATACTTAATCAAAAGATATTCATTGATTTAGAATGATGCTCAAAACAATATTATTGACTGTTTTTGTTGGTTTACTTAAAAAGCAAAATATAAAGATACCTCTGTTTTTGTCCATAACCCATCTGAAAATAATTTGTTTTTGTCAGTTACAAATTTTGCAGAGGCAATTATTTCCATATGCATAAAAGTAAATCCAATTAATTTATTCTAGACATTCAAAAATACACATCAAAAACACATTTTACAGGGATTAGTGTTTAATATTAATAACATAAAGAGAATAATATAATAATACAATGAATATAAACAATAAATGAACATTTAGGAATCCCCCTTCATTAGGAACAGCTCCAGAGGCTGTGAACCCATGCCTCGAAGAAGTTGACATATGTCTTGCACCATTTTAGGCAAATCTCAGAGGCAACTAAAGCAGACAAGTTTGCAAGCTTTGATTTCATAAAAACGGCAGCAAGATCACATGGATGTGTTGACAATGTCTGAGGTATTACTGTAAATTCTGTACTGAATACAATTTGTCTTATCAATTTACAAACATTTTTATTACAACTTTCATCTATCATCATTAAACAATTTGTACAAATGACCTTTTTAGTAATTATTTAAGAACATGCATTATTTACTTTAAAAGTAAACTACAAATGTTTGAGGGTTTCATTTTGTCTGAAATTTATGGAGAGAAGCCCTTGACACATACTCTGTTGAAAAAAAAAAAACATACACAGTTTCATGAATGAAGAATTTCAAATATTGAACTTTTATTTATCTCAAGATTGCCACTGGAATTGCATCTTATCTGCCTTGATTATGAGACTGATGAAAAGGGAAACATGGTACAAACAACATTTGGCTTATTAAAGGACTGAAAAGGAACAAAAATAATTCAGGTTCTGCTGCATTTATTGACAGAAGCAGAGCGTTTTTGTCCAATTTTCTGAACCCTTCAGAACAACAAATACAAATACATACTATAATATAGTAAGAAAAATGTACATGATAATTTTAAAATAACAGAGTTAGACAAGAACGGGAATGTTTTTTAGAGCACAAGTTACAAAAAAGAGCTGGGGTAGAAGGGGGTGCCGGTGTTCAATTGTTCAAAGGGATAATGGTGTATCTCCCTTCTTACTAAAACTAACATTTCTGTTCTTTGCAGCTGCTCTTTGGATTTGTTAGGAGTCAGTTTACTAATCTGCAGTTCTTTACTAAACATAATTAATGAAATACAATTCTTTAGTTTAGGTTGAAGTAATAATTATTTGGGTACTTTGACCTAAACTCAATAAATCTATGATTTTTCTTATGGGACTTCATTCAGTGAAGTCTCCATAGAATAAGAAAGTACATTATATCTGTTGCTGTTTTTAAATATTTGATTATGTCTTTTTGTTAAAGTCTATAATTTAAATTTCACTGTGTCTTGGCTAATATTTATCATTCAGTGAGGAGCATGCTTTCAGGATACCTTACCTCCTTTACCAACGAAGCATGACTTGAACCTGACTGAAAGATATACAAAAAAAAAAATTAAAAACACACAAAAGTCGCTCACAAATATGTAGAAAGTGTTTCAGCATTCGCCTACGTCAGTCGTGTAGAAAGATTACTTTTTTCTACGCGACTGTTGAAGGCGAAAACCAAAACACTTTCTACATATTTGTGAGCAACTTTTGTGTGTTTTATTTTCTATTAGTTCATTATCTTTTTAACTCTTTAATGTATAGAAGACAGTAGTGTCGCTTTACTTTCAAGATTTCCATGAAATATATAGTTAATTTATAAATAACTTATTATATATAAATAAATAAAATAATAATATAATAAGTTAATAAAAGATATTGAAATTTAAAAAATAACTTCATTGTGTTCTGTTGAAGGTGTGCACAAAATGTCGTAGCTTATTTTTGAATGTTGTAAATGAAGTTATTTTTAAAATTTCAATCCCTTTTATTAACTTTTTAAGCTTTTTGTTAGAAAACGTTGCAGTACACAAAAGCACAAAAAGAATACAATAAGGTTTTGAGCTTCCAAATTTGACACATGCGTACTCGAGGGTGGTCCTAAAGGTACACCCAGAATTTCTTTTTGAAATTTTTATTGAACATTGAATATATTTATACTTTCTCACCTAACACAGTGACTTAAAAAATTGGTAAACATATTCACCAGGATTGATCCCTGTGGACCTATGAATTTTTTTTTTCAAAATTTGAATTAGATTTTTCTTTATTTAATTTTAAGCCGTTTTGTGTTAGCTGTGGATGCTTCGAATTTGACTTGTGTTTTCTGAGGCAGGTTAAGGAGCACTTCCCAGCATTTTTTTTTTCTAAATTTGGTTTAAATATTTCTTACATTGATGGCAATTTAGTAAGATTAGTTGTACAAAAATCCATACAAAGCAGCTAGTTCATTACATTATTAGTATTATATAAATATTTAAGCTTCTGATTAAATATCCCTAAGTTAGGATTCATTACATTAATCACTAAATAAACTAATAAAAATTTAGTTTTCATGTTATTAGGCAATGCATAATATTTTAATTATTCTTTTAGTCCACGTTTCCTTGGTCACAGCCTGCACATTTGATTGACTCATAAATCAGCAAAAAAATATTACCTTGTTTATAGACTGCAGTAATTTCAAATTCTTGTGTACTGTAGTAGAATTTCTGTATTAAGAAATGTTTAATTGTACTTTTAAAACGTATTTTGTGTTTTGGGAATAATTTGTTTGTGTACAGAATAATATGTGTGATTGGATAAGTGTAGATGTATATGGCTGATGAATGCTTGTGTTTGTCCAAAACAAGAGTTTGGTTCAGTGAAAGTGTGTTAACATGGTTAGCATGATGTGTGTTTGTTGGTTCAATTGACGGTAGATGCAATTATTTTCTGAAGCCTACTGGTTTGCTTAGTTTCTGGTGCTTCTCCCTAAAATATGGTTGTTGATACAATGACTGTCCCCGAAATATGGTTGGCACGGAACATTTGATAAGTATGCCACTTTTAAAGGAGGGATTTATAAGGCACCTTTCTCTTTGTAATCTGATTGGATACTGGATTGTTCCGAGTTTTATAAGAGATTCTTGATGTGAGATCCCCTTTGTGCAATCCTCTGCCAATAAAAAAATTATCTCCCTCTCTCAACACATGAAGAACAAGTGACAGGCAAGACACAATCAATTGCTAGATACATCAATATTACTAATAGTGTATTTATCGATTTGAAGCACTAAGCTTAT
This sequence comes from Laupala kohalensis, assembly GCA_002313205.1. Taxonomy (NCBI): domain Eukaryota; kingdom Metazoa; phylum Arthropoda; class Insecta; order Orthoptera; family Trigonidiidae; genus Laupala; species Laupala kohalensis. Next base: position 124,312 of record NNCF01133992.1, on the reverse strand, counting down.
AACGGCACACTCATTTTATTTTATTTATTTATTTTTGTACGTTTTTCCATGTTTGTCAGCGAAACACATACTTTAAAAATATAATATGAAAACGATTGCTGTGATTGGAAGTGGTTGCTAATTATGCAGAATAATGTGTACACATATATGTAAAGAGGGGATAAGTTCAGAGGCAGCCCCCAACAGCAAATTTTTAATGTTGATGTTATAAATCACATTTTATCTATATAAAATACTGCGTGTATTTCTTCTGTGTAACCTACACGAGGAGAAGATATGTGATAACTATCGGTCAGGTGAGAATGGTGACAAGCCGGGTATCGAATTGAGGACTTCTGCTAACATTTCACATGCAGGAGTCCCGGATTTGATATTTATTACCCCAAAAAAAGACTAAAAATTGTTACATTCTATATGTACACCCCTTTCTGCAAATATAGCAATACCAAACAGGAAAGTATATAGGTACAGAAAACGTAAAGCTCATAATTAGTCAGTAAAATTGATCTTTGTTTAAAATTGAATCTTTATGTTCACTTTTACCTTCAAAATACTTTAAATGCTTGCTACATGAGCCTATGCATGGGAATTATCTTTAATTATTATACTGTTTATTTTTCCTTTCCCCCACCCCACTGTCAAAAAAAGAATAACATTTCACATGCAGTTCTTGAAGTGCAGTGTGGTTGTCCAAAATTTTTGAAATTTTAACTTTTTTTTTTCAGCGATTCAAAGTGACAGGAGCTGTTATCAGGATTCGTGGTCATAATTCATTTCAGATCAATTGTAAAAAGAAAATTTATTTTTCTGATAATTAACGGTTTTGTTTCTTCTCCACATATCATGTTGAATCAGAAAACAAATGTATCAAAATTTCATTTATTTTCTTTTAATTCCCTGCTGATGTCTGATGTATATCAGAGGCGAGGCTAGCAGGGCTTGTTCTTCAAAGTAAATGCGTGATTGGTGCGAAGGAAGATGGGTTGCTGAGAAACTTACGATGGCAATCCGTGGTCATGAGGTTCTCGAAATCACACCTCGCCCATCAAATGTCCATGACACGGATGACTCCACCACTGTCAATATTCCCCATTAAAAGTGAGTTTCTTGAGGATGAGAGGAAAGGTGCCCATCAACACATAGGAATTGAAAAAAGTTAAGATATTTCTTCCTTAAGGGCACGATTCATCCAGCAGTCCTCCTTCCAACACAATCTGTCGCAATTTGAATTTTTGAACTTTCCCCGACTGTGTTCTCGGATACTCGCTCATAAATGCGAAATACTTTGGGATTTTGAAATGCGCAAGCTGAAACAGGAAATTTGTTTTAAGTACTTCAAACCAAAACACTTCCACTAAGAGTACTTTTGTGTGATGGGAAATTTGTACCTTTCCTTTGCAAAAGTTCCTCAATTCTGCAGAAGTCACTTTGCTTCCAGCCTTCGTGCGAATACAAGCGCACACTTCTTCACCGAAACGGGCATCTGGGACTCCGATGACCTGGAACAGCCGCGTTGCGTCAAATTAACAAGTCGTTTCGTGTGAAAATCTCAATGACTGAGGTGTAAATGAGTTCTTTGGGAGGACGCCCTAACCTCACTCACGTGTCGGACTCGGGTGATTTCCTATTGTTAACGAGGTACAGTGTGAAGTACACGTCCAAGGTAATTTGTTTCGAGGGTCGAGTGTGCTAAAATGGCACCCCTACGTAAAAAGCGTCCGAGATCGAATCCTGGCCGAGCTCCACACTGCCCTGCCCCTTCTCAACGCAATCGTCGTTTTTCGGTAAAGTTTATTTTTGGCAAAAGCACGTACTGCGTTTGGATTAAAAGGTCCATACGGACAAAGTTTACAATCCCGTTTTCGGGAACACTTTCATTATCATTGACTCCGGCCCTGAAAGCCTAAATTCATAAATTTGCATTTTTCTTGATGATCATATGCCACAATCGTCCGAAGAACCGATGAGAGGGCGAACGAACTTCTCAACTTCGAGAAAAAGAGAAGGCGAAAAGTCGTTACAGTTCCTTTCCCTGAGAGATATGGCAGAAGGACGCTGACAACAACAAAGCAGGCAACTTCTCGGCATTTGCTGTTTAAGAAACGTTTATTACGAAAGATTACATCACGAAGCTTACTATGTGCTACTCACTGGCATCCAGTTTATTCAAACAAGTACAAAATACGATTCGTTTTTCCGCGTGTACTTGCGCCATCAGAGTTGGCGGAGCCTATAAAACTGCCACTACTATCTTTCTGCGGACATCGTCTGAGAAAATGTCGGGCATTACTGAAAATATCCCCCTTTCTACACGTTAGCCTGTCGGCTCGACCTGTCCACCAAAGGCACCGTGAAACCGGCATCTCGATGGCATTTTGCCAATTCATCCTCTGGACGAAGACTACATGAGTTACCTGCGCGTCTTGCACGTCGAGGTGCATCATCAGCAAATCCTCGACCTCCCGCGGGTAGATGTTCTCTCCTCCTCGGATGACGAGGTCTTTGAGGCGGCCGACCACGCGACCGTAGCCGTCTTGGTCCAGGACAAACTGGTCTCTGCAACGCGCCCACAAATGTCGAGTTATGAAAGACTCAAACTGAGGCGATTTAAAAATAATTTAATCTATATACAAAACTCTTGTAACTCACTGATCTATCGACTCAGAACCTAAAGTACTGAAGCGAGGAACATGTATTTTGAACAGTAGGTGCCTTTCGTAACGTAAGCACCTGCTAAGAAAGGGTTTTTCAAAATTCTCATGTTAAATGGGTGAAATAGGGTTAAATGCGAGATATCGAATTTCCGCTATAATCACTATATATCTCGGACAAATTGAGATGGAAACTGGTCTTTGGGTTTTTCGATATTTAATTTTCAATGAGTGCAAAGGGGTAGAAATGCTCTTACTCATCAAGTGACAATAGATACCTCACAATCTTGTTGACTGCCCGTCTCGAGTGTGAGATCCAGGATGGAGAGCGGGACTGTGTTAAGTAAATAGCTTTACCCAATTTATTCAAAATTAATATGTTTTATCAGTGTTTTTATAGTATATGTAGTGTCATGTTTTTTCTTTCTTTTCGATCCTTCTTAGTAATGGTTAAAGAAACGAACCTGGCTCAAATCAGGGATGCCTGTCGTCCCCAAGACCCAATTCGCAATCCCCCCTCCCCCGACAAAAAAATCTCGCCACCCCCCATATTTCCGGTGACCCAACCGAGAAGCTTCCCCCACAAAATCCAATACCATATCATAATGGCTGCTGGGGAGAGGTTACTTACCTTTGGGATATAAATACTCCCTAATGGCAACAAGGGTAGTAAATTCTATTAATATAATGTCCAAAATTCACATTGTATGCTATTCTAGGCATTAAAAAGAGGGTTAAAATTATAAATTTTTTATGAATTTTCCTTTGTTTCTAGATCGGCTTGTCATCTACGAAATTTTTTTCAATTTCAAGAGAAATTTATGTACTTTTTCCAAAACAACAGCCACTTTTCAGCAATAATTCCCAAATGTCTCTGGGAAATTTTTTCTTCACGGAAGCAATCAAATTTTAAGATGAAATAAAACAAAATTTACATGAAAATATAACAATATTCAATATTTCTAAAATAGTAATCACTTCATATATTTGTTTTAAATTTTTTTCTCCAGTCATTTCAAAATGTCATTTAATATGTGGTGATGTCCATATCCTGTCTTGATACATCTCTTTTAAACCTAATTAAGTTTTTTATTTCTGAACCAACTTCTTTAATTTTTTTTTGAAGTAAAAAAACTTGCTTTTATTGTTTTACTATTTATTACCATTTCTATCTTTTTTTAGGTGCCCCCTGTGCACCCCTTTGGATCTGCAACTGCATTAAGAGCATTATTTTACATCTTCAATGGCACATCGTTATGTTTCCAAACTAGCACAAAATTTGCTTTTCGAATTGGTTGTCACTTGTGCGAATGACTTGGGAACTTGGCTATACTGACTAGTCAATTTTTTTGTGCTTATTATGAGCTGCTCTCCAAATTGTGATCAAAGTATTAACAATTTGAATATACAATACAAAATGTTTATAAAGTTACATTGTACATATAACACAAAAACAATCATGTCAAGTCTTTAATATAATTCATTTAATTAACTTTTTATTTGAGTCTGAATGTTAAAGAACTTGGGAATTTTCTCTAACATTCGCTCATCCCTTTCCAGTTTTTATATCATCACATGCAATAAAGCATTTTACTCAACTTTGTCTTATCTGCATGTCGAAGAATTTTGATAATTTTGACCAAATTTTGTAATTTAGTCAGAATAGTCTGTAAAAGAATTAGGTGTTACATCATGTATCACTGACTAAATTTGGCATTTTGTTTACTTGCAGAACACGGTAACATTACTCCTATTGCATTATCTAATAACTTGACATTATTCAACAAGAATAAAATGTGCATTAAATTATATTTATTAATTCTCCTAATTTATCATTGACAAACTTTCATAAATAAGTTATTAAGATGAAAATTCTTGGCAATGGATAATAATTTCATGTCACTTCAATAAAATTTGCCTACAGGAAAAGTCAAGTTATAATTTACTTACGATTGCATCTTAAACTGATGAAACACTAAAACCTTATGAACATAGACACACAAACTATTGAAACAAATACATCGAAGTATCATAGAATTCTTGAAAAAATTCTCCCCAATATCTCCTTGAATACCTTCCTAGATGCAATAAAATTAGCAATAACACAATCCTCTGTTACATTCTATTTAAGGGAACAATTGAGAAAAAATCTGAAGTTGATCCAGTGAACTGCACTATTAACATTTTATAGTTGAAAAATACATCCCTTCAAAACAAACCATCCATGAAAATGCCTCAAAGATTCAATACTAAAAATTCTCCTGCAACACTTCAAGTCACTCACAAGAATGTACAAATTCCCCCACAATAATTGTTTTAAAAGATATGATCCAAAAGTTTCTAATTTTACTAAATAAAATATTGAAAATTCTTAAATAGGATAAGCAAAGTGTTGTATAAAAATTTTATTCTTGAAAATTCCCCAACCAAAAGTTATTAAAATGACTTTCAAATATAGTGTAAAATGTGAGCTGCTGAAATAAATCTGTCTAAGCTGCTTAATCTAAAAAAAAGTCTCAAAGACTGCCTTCCAAAATTCTGTGACTTTAACAATAATCCAATCCCTCTGTACAGTCTACTTTAGCATATAAAATTTCAAAAATTTTAAAGCAAATTCAATAAATGTTATCATTAAAATATTGAAAAGTTTATCCCAAGTAAAATGGAAATGGTTAAATAGTTCCAATACAAAATATGTAATGATAATTCCAATACCTCAGCAATAAAATTTCAAAAAATTAAATCATATTCAGTAAACTGCAGTATCAAAATATCATTTTGAAAATTCCTCCAAAAATTCTTAAGATGACTAAAAACTTAAAATTAAAAAATCCCCACCAAAGTTCTCAGTGTGCAACCTGTGCTAGTGACCTCCTGTTGGGCACCCCTGGTTGAAATAAAAGTGCCTTGAATTATTGTGCAATACAATTGCTGGACATAAGAGGATGAAATATTGCCAAATTAACATATATTGTTTACAAATAATCATAGATTTAAAATACTTGAGTAAAGAACAGTGAGAGTGGATCTTGGAAGGTTAGTTCTAAATAACCATAAACTGGTTCTGCATTTCTAGTAATACAAGAACAGAGGTCAAATGAAAACTAGGGTTTCTCAAATTCTATGTTGGTAGGGGTCTCTTTACTATAATTTTGTTCAAGAATATTTTTAGTTATGCACAGCTAGACTGTTAAATATTATTCAACTTTATTTTTGAGGATTTTACCCAAGTAATGTTCTGAGATCATGCCCCGCAACAAAATGTCTGTTAACACTTCTGGTAGTAAAAGTATGCCAGGCTAGTCAAGCATATCACCATTTATGAAACTTTCAATAATATTATCTATTCTGTTAATATTAAAAATTGCAATAAAAAAACATAATTAATAAATTATGGTGTACTAAAAACTATACCATTTCAATTGAAACAATGTATTTGAAATATTTTTAGTAGCAGTTTTTTTAAATAACTTTCTTAACTGTGTGGAAAGGCAAGGCAAATTCCATACTGCTCCTTTCTCTATTAAATTTGTGACATGCGTCATAGTTTTTTAAATCAATTCCATAATAAAAGATCATGATAAATTTGTTAAAACTATTTTATTCATTACACTTCTGGATGGTTTTAGTAAAAAATTTCGAGACTTCCAAAAACAGTAGCTAGCTTATGTCAATTGGCTCATAACCAAAGAGGGCAAATAAGCTTATCTACCTTTTTACCCCTCTTACTTCCATATCTCATGTTAAACTGGGGAAAAATAAGTTCCTCATCCATGATTGTCAATCATAATTGTCAAAATTGAGCATTAATAGCATTATGTACATATTTCTTCTGTGTACCCTAACATCTCTGCGATCAGTGCAGGAGTCCCGGGTTCAATTCCCAGCTCTTACCCATTTTCACCTGACTGAAAGCTATCACATTAATAGCATTAATTTCAACTAATGTGACAAAAATGTTTCATGGAATATATGGACATTATTATAATAAGGCAACCTAGTGATCTTAAATAAATGAAAAATAAATTAGCAAGTTTACATTAGGTCAATATATATAGTGTATATTCAATGTCAGAATTGTATACAACATTACAAAAACTATGAGGTCCATTAACTCCTTCACTTCACACCCACCCACTGCATATAATGACATTTTCTAGACTATTTTATAAAGTCGTTAATGAACTTTGGAAAGATAAGCACCCCACCTCCTCTCCACTTGCTTTAATTTGAGCACAGTAGCTAATCGACTCATTCTCTTATCATCCTGTTTTATATTCTGAAAGTGAAGTAGGGGACACATAGCCAAGGTGTTTATCCTGGAAAATAATCCCATAAAATGAAAGATGAGCTCTTAATCTGAGCACATCTGTATTCTGAGCGCATATGCATCTGAACAAATATGAAACCTGAATATAATTTTTTGAAATTTTAAAAATTTACATTCCCTATTCTGTCACATTCATTACAGACAGTCTAACAATTTAGTTATAATATCACAACTTATTATATATTTTAATTTCATTTATTTCTCCATGGTTTTATAGATGTAGATGATGAACTTTGTCATCACCGTAGTATTATTAATTTTGTTATTAATTATATTATTCATATATTTATTATAATTAACTATTAAAATATCCAGAAACCTTTTTATTCTTATAAATTTAGGGGGAGGATCTGTGTCTCAGGATTTGGGAGAGGGGGCACCTTTGCTATTTTTGCCATATCTCACAAACTAACTGATATATTATTTCAAATATCGGTGCAAATGTTGCAAAATCAAATATCACAAAACTGATTTCTGGATTTTTTTAAATGGGTGGGAAGGGGTCATAATGTTTGATACATTGTTCTGACACATTGATCAATGCATAAAGAAAGTTATTAAAGATAGGAAATTTACTTTTTGAGAGGATTTTGCTTTTATTTTGCTATAAACTATAGGAAAGACTTTTGTGAAATTCGGATTTTAAAGTGGTTATTTAGGGTGAGATTTTCCAAAGATTCCCTATTTCAATATGTCTTATGAAATAATTCCAGTACCACCTCAGATTTCATATATAAACATTGTTAATTTAAATATCAAGAAATAAGTTTTTGGATTTTTCAATATTTTATATTTTAAAGGTCACTCAGAGGTGGAAACGACACGGTACTTTTGCAACACTTCACAAGTTGATTGAGATATGCTATATTTGCTCAATTTGAAGGACTAATTAGGATATCATCATAGTTTATGTACTTAAAACTGGTTTAAATAAGCGTATAAAAATTTGTTTCCAAAATTTTTGATGTTTTTCTTTTTATTGGGTGAATGGGAATGACAGTATTTGCTGTGTTGACAAGAATGACTGACTGACTTGTTATGAAAGCAGAGAGAACAAATATTGACGGGTTGCTGCGTATGTATTTCATAAGCTTACCAAGAAAAGATTTTGAAATTAGGATTCCCAAGGAATTATTGAGAGTTCAATGTGCCGTAAAGAGTTTTCTCAAATTTTCACTAAACCTGATTAATGGTATGGCATCTAGTTTTGTGTATAAACATGCTATTTGGATCTACAATAAACCATGGTAATTATTTGCAGATGACTTGGTCATCTCTAAATCCGTAATGGGACTCCAAAGAGGGTTAGATGCTCTAGGCAAGTTTTTCAATGATAGAAAAATAAAATAAAATGTTAAAAAGACAAAAATAATGATATTCAAAAATGGGTGGGTATTAAACAAAGAAGAAAAATGGGTATTCAATGTTATCAACTTTTTTTTTTTTTATTGGGCTTTAAGGGGTCGTCAACAGCAAGGTCATTAGAGCCCATGGTATCAACTTAGATATTGTATGAAGAGTTTACATACTTAGAGGTACAGCTGTCAATGAATCTGGATTGGAGTAGACACAAAGAAAGAGCTAAAAGAAAAGGTATGTTAGCGCTCAATGAAATAAGAAAAATTTCCATTAGAGTCCCTGAAATTGCCCCCAAGCTATCGGATAAAATGTTTAATTCAGTATTATTACCCATTATAGCACATGGAGCAGAATTATAGGGAATAGGGGATAATTCTTTTTTTGCCTCCCTCCAGACTGATTATCTGAAACACATTCTAGGAGTTTCTACAAGCACAGCTAGTAGCGGGATTCTGTGGGAATTGGGAGAATATACACTAAATGGAATCTTACAATTAAAATCACTGAAATATTGGCTTCTCATCAAAAGTGATAAGAAGAATGAAATTGTACTAGAATGTTACAAAAACAATAGAGAGATGTGGGATGGTGCACAAAAATTAAATTTATTAATTTGGACTCGGGGACTTCTGGCACATGACGTAAATTAATACAATTTAGCAAATGTTTTAGAAAGCATCAAAATAGAACTCAGGAAAGTAGATAAGATGGAATCAGTACTCGATAGATTAGAGAAGTGTTCTCTTATTGTACTGACGGTGGTCGCTGGGGAATGGGGACAAAAACCATATATTGATTGGTTAAATAAATCAGATATAGCAGGGTATGCATGGTTTAGATTGGAGGGTTGGAAAGTCTGAAAGCTACGAGGCGAGTTAAATAACACTTGTCCACTCTGTGCAGAAGAGGAGGAATGGATTCACATTTTACTGTTTTGTACCCAAACCGAACACAATAGAAGCGAATGGCTTTCCGAAGGGGACATTAGCGAACGAACAAGAAATATTGATCTGGCCATAGAAATGATGAGGGGTAACAGATCAACGGTAGTGCAACTCCCGAGCAGATTCCTCATTATTGTCAGGGGGGAATGAGAAACAAAGATTTTGGAAATATTACAAGAATGTGATTCTGCCGCCCCTTCTTAAATATGTTTCAGGTTACTTGGAAGCTCAAAAAAGTAGGAGGAAGAATGAAGGAAAAGGCAAGAAGACGAATCATATTTCTTAACTTATTATTTACTAATTATTATTATTATTATTATTACTAATTATTTTCTGAAGTATTACTGTATAGTTAATTTTATTACTATATACATACTTGTAATACATGTATCGATGTATTGTACTTGCTTATCGTGACTGTAGGTTTACCGTGGTTCCCAACAGTGCTCAACGAATATTCTAGTTGCATTTTTGTTTCCCACGACATCCTCAGACTTAAACATAGGTGCATGGGCCCTCAGCCCCGCCTATATTTTTGCAGTATGTTTGTTGGTATATGAATATAAAAATTATGTCTAATAAAGCCCTTTTGAATTGGACTGAATAAAGCACTAAATCTCCCATGCAAAGCTGGGAAGAGTCAGCACATTGTACTGCAAAACCGGAATTAGTCATTTGTTCACAATTGCTTCAGTGGTCAACATACGGAGCAAATGTTTGCAAAATGAAAAGCAAGCAAGCACTGTGATTGAGAAAATCTACGAAGAACGCCGAAAGCGATTTGAAGAACGTGAAGCATCGCTCGAGTCTGCTCTGGGATTGGTCAATCAGGGATTACTGAGAAATCGATTAATTTTTCAAAGAGTGGATCATTTTATAATGAATATTACATAAACAGGTTTCCAAGGCCAATGCTTCCATTCTCCATGTTACTTTCCTGAGCGAATGTGACACTTGGAGAATCGTGGAGGCAGAAATACGAAAAAAAAAACATTCTCATCTCTGAGCGTTCAGTGACCAAATATTATCGACAACAAAGAAAAAATTGAAGAAAAGTAGTTGATGCGCCTTATTTCGGCGAGTAAAATATCAGTTTATTAGCAATGTATTAATTTTAATTCGTAAAATGCTCCATGTTTACCTGATTTCAATTGTCAACTTTGTGTATTGTTTGATCGTTCGAAACGTGAAGAAGCAGCGAATCCAAAGTGGAAATTGGTGGAGTTACCCTGTTCGCAGCCAGCGGTCCGCGCCCATGATGTCTTTCGTCTTCTCGACGTCCTCGTAGTAACCCAGCATGTTGGGGAAGCCGCGCACCAGCAACTCCCCCGCTTGCCCCAAAGCCACCATCCTGCCTCCCGCGTCCACTACTTTCACCTGCGAAACGCAACGGAGAAGCCCTTCCTTCGCGAAATGCTCTGCTGCTGCTGGGCAGGAGAGGGGCTCTCACCTCGCAATGGTCCATCACGCGGCCCACGGAGTCCGCGCAGCGCTCGATCGAGTCGTCGGCGTCGGGGACGAAAGTGAGGGGACTGGTCTCCGTCATCCCGTAAACACACTGGAGCCAAAGCACAATCAGACTCCTTCGACAACTTTCGGATATTCAAACTCACCACTTCCGAGGAGAGTTTGCGACGTCAACAGCCAGCTGAAAATTGACTCGAACCCGGGACTACCTGCTCTGGCCGCGGGTGTGCTATCCACTGCACCATCCAAGTCCGTACGCAACCTCCAACCGACCTGATCCAGTGAACCTGAGTCACATCCCCCTTCAGGGGATAAGTTTTTTTTTCGTGGGGCTTTACGGCTCATGTCGACATCAAAGGTCATTGGAGCCCGAAAAACTTGTAGAGGTAGGGAAAATGCAGTTTCGCACTAGGGAGAGCCAACATGACTCTCCCCGTGTGTGGGACTCAACCCTACCCACTAAAAACCCTCCTGATCTACAACACACCAAAACATATCTCACAACATACATCAAATGGAGGGGTGGCTACAATGAGGGGGGGACAAAAAATGAGGGGTAGGACAAAAATTGAGAGGAATGAGGAAAATGAAAGATACCCTAGCCTTAATAGCTTTTTTTTTTTTTTTGTGGGGCTTTAGGGCTCGTCAACAGCAAGGTCATTAGAGCCCTTAAAACTTGTACAGGTAGGGAAAATGCAGTTACGCACTAGGGAGAGCCAACATGACTCTCCCCGCGTGTGGGACTCGCCGAAAGACTCAGCCATACCCACTAAAAACCCTCCTGCATTACAACTCAAAACACAAATTCCAACATATCGCAAAACTTTCCTACAAACATTTTAAAAAAAAGAAGAAGAGGAAAGAGGAAAATGAAAGATACCCTAGCCCTAATAGCGTCGGGATCGAAAAGAACAAGAGGTGACCAAGGGAGGTCAGAAAAGAGAAAGGAAGGAGCATGGCACAAGTAAGTGGAAGTAATGCCAGACTCAGCTCGGGGCCCCGTGTTCGCCAAACACGTACTTACTTGATGTAAGTCCCCTGGGGGGGCCTTAATAGCGTCGGGATCGAAAACAACAAGAGGTGACCAAGGAGGGTCAGGAAAGAGAAAGGAAGGAGCATGGCACAAGTAAGTGGAAGTAATGCCAGACTCAGCTCGGGGCCCCGTGTTCGCCAAACACGTACTTACTAGATGTAAGTCCCCTGGGGGGAGGGGATAAGTTACTCCAATGCTGGTAGCTCTTAAGCCCGGTTTTCGCGTTGCGTACGGACATGGGAGTAGAGGCGGGTGGTGCAGTGGATAGCACACCTGCGGCAAGAGTAGGAATTCCCGGGTTCCAGACCCGGTCCGTCGCAATTTTCGCCTGGGTGTTGACGTTGCGTTCAGATATTTAGATAGTAGACGGGCGAAATGTCACGGTACTCACGTAACACGTCTGAAGGCCGAAAGTGCTGGCGATGTTCCGGAACAGGTGTGGGGGACATGGGGAACCAGCAACAAGGGCGGATTCTAAAGACGGAGTTTCAGCAGCCAATTCTTCAGTTTTGGAGAGAACATCAACATACATGGTAGGTGTACCGTATATCAAGGTGCAACTGTGTGGAAATATTTTAACATTAAGACATCAAAGAGGAAAAACACAATCTTCTGTGCACAAATTCTCGTTTTCCCCTCGAAATTGAATACCAAAATTTGTCGAAAATAAATTTTTGCGGTACGTGTGTCAATAGTTTTTGTTTTTGTGTCGCACGACATTTCTCGCTTGGAAGATTTATTCAACATAAAAACGTTGTTCGGCCACATCGTGTGCCCGAGAAATGAGCAGAAACTACTTCACTTGAATTGCGAAAGAGGTTTCGCTGCCTGAGGGCCAAGGAATACCGCAAGGGGGAAATTAATTCAATGGAGGGGTTGGCTGGGAGAAAGCTCAAAACTGGTTTTCAAGAGAGACGGAGGAGTTTTCTGTAACTTGTTGGTTTATATGAAACATACTGTTCCGAGTGTTCTCATGTGCTCAATGACAAGTTGTTGGTAAAGCCAGCTAACCTTCCCACCTACTAACATTAGCTCATACCGACCACCTCCCACTTTACAAATTTTATACACATAATTCCTCATAATTTGTAACTCCTACCTTTCCTGGCGAATGGCGGCGACGGAGTCTTCCGCGCTGAAGGCGAAGGAGGGGAGGACCAACGTGCTGCCGCAGTGCAGAGCCAAAACGATGCCGAGCACGTTGCCGAAGCAGTGGAAGAAGGGCACTTGCAGGCAAATGCGGTGATGCTACGTCGAAGAGAGAGAAAATCCTCAATTACGATCAACTTTACCATCAGCTTTGGACGAATACGACAAAATGCTTCTGCTACATCTCGTTGTTGTGATAGCAGCTCACGAAAGTACATAATAAATTTTTTATTAAGACGAGGGGCGAATAAGGCAGGACTCGCATACACTTTGGTGACTCACTATTCCGGTAACGGAACATCGTACAACTGTGGTTCAAATTTTGTTTGATTCGTCTGCTTAAGACGAGAAAAACTAACCGTCTGTAAATAAAGTAGGAAAATTGTTTAATTTTATTGCAATGTCAACTATTAAATAGGATTTTGTTTGATTGCTGATATCGGTTATTTTTCAATTTATGGTGAAGATTTTATGATATTTTGAAGTTCAGTTTTATTTAGCGTGACTGTTTTATTGACCTGAATAATACGGAAGATATATACATTTATCTCTTTAATTGCGGTTAACTACACCACCAGGTAAGATTCATCACGTTATATTGAATGAAAATGGGAAACATTTCTTTCCCTTTTATATGTTAGTAGTAGACAAGTTTCAATCTGTTTCCTTTTTGTGAAAAGTCAACAAATTAACCGCCGAGTGCACCAACATTCATTAAAATGACGGTCGTTAAGTTCTTCTGGAAATAGCAATGCATCAATGTTAAACGGTAGTTAAACTTTTCTTAACGGTTGTTAAATTTAATGGGTCATTTCTATCCAGTTTGTCGATTTAACGGGCGTAAGCCGGAGTATGACATTCGCGGATCTGGAAGTTTTTCGGTGTTATATTAAGAGTATTGAAGTAAAGACAACCGGTGATTGTAGTTTTCGGGGGAGGGGATCCTTTCAACGAACGTCAACTTCAGGAAAGTAATTTGTTTGCCCGTGATGGAACGTCGAAGTATGAGGTAAGAAAATTCTTTTCCCATCTCGCCGACGATCCGTGTATTAACGACACAGGTTCCTTTCGCGTTTTCATCCAAACTCTCTGAACGTCGGAAGAGGACCAGTTGGTTTTTAATCGGCGCTTACGTCTCTAGTACAAATGGCCATAGGGGTGGCCATCTGTTAATGCCAAACGGCCACTCATTTTAAGTGGCCGGGCCATCGATGGCCATTCAATTCAAGTGGCCACCTATGGTCGTTTGGCGATAAGACTATGGCCATTTTTACTGGTCCAACTACAGCGTCATACTGCGTTTGAGCAGGGAACTATTCGGCCTGAAAGGAGTTGTCCCATGCACCAAAGAAGCTCTGCGACCGTCCGCGGAGAAAGCTCACTATTAGAAGGAAACGTCGAGGAAAAGCTTCTTATTAAGTGTCCGTGCAAACTTTTTTCCGATATCGCACAGAGAAAAGAGATTATTATTTTCCCGACTGTTCCGTGTTAGTTTGGGACGGAATATGTGACATATCGAATGCAGGATTTACCTTCGAATCCAAGCGGAGCCGTCTCGCTGTGAAGTACGCGTTATTCACCACACTGTGGTGGCTGAGCAGAGTGCCCTTGGGGAGCCCTGTGGTGCCCTGCAACAGGGGGAACACGTGGCTCTCACGTCCGTGACACTCGCGTGCGATGCGCATTTCGAGGCACCCACCGAAGTGAACTGGAGATTGCATCCGTCATCCGGTTGCACACACCTTTCTTCCTCTTCGATTCGCTCGACGGCGTCGGAATCCACGGATGACATTAGATCTTGGTAATTGAAGGCACATCTGGAGAAACGAAAATGCTGGAGTAATTATTTATTTGGACTCGTCCAGCAATTTTTGCAATATTATAACTTCTAAGAAATACTGTACACTGATACGATGATCAACTATAAAAAAATATTTCGAACCTATGAAAATATATCAGACGTAGCGTCCTCGAACACGGACGTCGCAATGGTTCATTGCATTGGTGAGGAGGGAGACAGACAGTCGGAAGATTCTCATCAATACTTTCCTGGTTTAATATTGTGATAAGTCCCGCGAGTGGTATGTTGTTTCTAGACAGAATTAAGGCTACATCTGATGACATTATTAAGAAAGCTTTTATAACAAAAAATTGAACTAATCGGCAATGGCTGATACGTATGACTGCAAACAAAATAGATTATTTTGTACCATATGCTTCGTATTTTCAAGTTCTTCAGAGAGTAATATTTTCATCGAAGACATGTTCGATAGAAGACACTCATTAGAGAATTGAGGAGCATCGCAAATGTCTAGTTCCTAGAAATTTGTCTCGGGCGTATTTTTTTAACAAATAATGATATGAGCGTGGAAAATCTACTCTTCCGTGATCAAGTTCGAAAAATGCGCAACATTCGGGAAGGAATAATCGATGTTGTAAAAGTAACAGAGGAGACAAAATGGAAACTGCTTACACATAAGAAAGTGGATCACGGCAACTTTTTAGAAATTATTTTACTTCTCAGCAAATATGATGCTTGCTTACAAGATCACGTCAACAACTGCTTTAAGGAAAATTGCATCAATGAGGAAGGTACCGGTAGAGGAACGCTAAAACTAAAATAAATTCCATTTTAGCAAAAATATTTGGCTCAAATGATAATTCGAAACCTGCACTTTATGTCGAAATAATTGAAACACCATTAAATTCATACCCAGATGTACGAATTCAGGCCAAAGGTTTCAAAGCAGATTGTCTCAAATATGAAACCATTTTAACAGCTCATACATTCATGCGAATTTTCGATTTGACAACACCATTATCCAATTATTTGCAAACAAGTGGATTAGACATTTTAAAAGCGCCTAATATGATTAATAACATGAAAGAAACTTTGTAGCAGTTAAGATGGGATTTAGAAGACATTAAAAGTTCGTCAAATAATTTTGTAGTCTGGACAGAAGAGAAACTAGAAAACATTGAACCTGAAGTTGAAATTCAAAATGCTCTTCCTGTCAAAAGAATCAAGAAGAAGAAAAATATGCCTGGCGAGTTAACGCATGATCAGGTGATTACAAATGCTGGAAAATCGTATGAAGTCAATGTTTACAGTGATTGGGAGAGTCGTTTCCAAACTCAGTGACATTACTTCGCTGATATTTCTCGTTTGGATCTAAAAATATTTCACGAATTTAAGATTTCTGGTCTGGTAAATTCCCCAATTTTTAAAGATTTTAGCGCAAGTCTTTGATTCCGAAACTACTGCTGGTGTTTTGCGTATGACCTGCAAAATCGTATTCTTCAATGGAACAAATTAAAGCGTACAACTTTACATAAATATAATGTAAATGTAGCAACAGAGGGAGTGGATGATATAATGGGATCTAATTTGGACACATTGCAGTATTGCACCTGTAAAGAATGCCTTTTCTGTATTTAAAGAATATTAATGCATTATAATTTAGTTTCGGGAGTTTTTCAGAAGATTGGTTTAGCATATTAATACGTTTAGACTCTTTACCCAAGTAGCGTGTGAAAGAAGCTTTTCAATCCTTAAATTCATCAAGTATCGGTTTCGGAGTAACCATTCCAAAGACTACCTGGAGTCTATGTTAACGGCTACCGAAAGACAAATTTTGGAAAACCTTGACGTCGACCAAATTATTCACATTGTCAGTTAAACAAGTCAACGAATATGAAAACTAGTGGTGCAAAACCATTGCACATACGTTCTCATATAAGTTTCTCCGTCTGCAGCATAAAGTGAGAAAAAATTCTATAGTGAAAGGGTCATTTCTGGCGTATTCCTCTGTATTTAATCTGTTCGGGCTCTATTCATGCTCAAAGTCGCTAGATGTACTTATTACTGTCTTTTATTTGAAATTTGAAAGTAAAATAAATATTCAGAATATTATTTCAAAACATATAGCGACATATCAGTCTTTTTAATATCGTAAAAATGTTGTGTATATGTAATTTCGTTGTAGACAGAAATTGATGTATTTTCGTGTCTGCAGTGCGTTTGCTGTCTCCTATGTATTTTATCATTATCATATCTTTCGTTTCAGTTTACGAAAAGTGTATTCTACGTCTGCTCGGTCCACTTACACTGCTAAATATTATCGAAGCTTCTATAAACGGAAAACTAATGTGTAAGTGAAGCAGAGAGAAATTATTTTACTGTGTCTATACGAAACTTTCGAGCGAAATACGGCTAACGCGGATGTAATGCATACTAATTCCACTTTACGTACAGAAAATTTAAGCAAAATCTTTGGAGCCGTTTTTGAGAAATATTCGAAACAGTACTTTGACTTTCATGTGACTTACCTTTTGTTTTAAAGTAAAAAAAATTAAAGCACGCGCATCGACAACAAGTGAATTCTACCTTGGATACGAAATGCGAATAAAATACTTTCACCCATTTACTCAGAATCGCTGCGCACAGACGGACGGACAAACAGACGTTATCCAAAAACCTCTTTTTCAGTATCAGGGATCGCCAAAACGGATATTTCCGTTTCCGTTCTCGCTTTCGGAATGTTTGACGACTCCAGTACTTTCTATATACTACGTATATGAGATAAAAACGCTAATTGTGTAATACAGACAATTGTTTCGTAATTACAATGTGTTTAAAACTAATAATGTATTCTCTAATCATAATGATAATATGTTTAATTAAACCTGCTAATTATGTTTGATATATTCACACATTCAATTTCAATCAAAATGGGGCTGATCTTAATAGAACTCCAGGGTCGCTTTTCGCGCCCCGTCCGTCCCTGTCCACTGGTTCACGACACGTGCTCTGTTAGTGTTTGCTCTGACGACACGTTACTTCCGTCGGTGAACGCTGCGCGCAACATACGCGCACGAAGACGTCAAGTGAGGTTATGTCTGTTCATCGAGTTTGTGACCTCAGCATGCTAAATAAACTCGAACATACTACATAAAGAATGGATATCTTTGTAATGTCCCGTTTTTAATATCACTACCAAATTTAAACTTTCTTCGGACACTGTAATTTGTCAACTATGGACTAAGGTTGCTCAACGATAATTTATTGACGATTAACACTTTTATATTAATGATATACATATATTATTTTATCCATGTTTGTCGTTTACTCTGAACGAAAAAATGACAACTTGTATTTATATTTTTCTTGTAACAACAATTCAGCTACTGGGTGGCGATCGTGGTCAGTGAAGGAATAACTGACGATACCTTCTGTCCGAGTTATCTTGATTGTCAGTGATAGTTTGTGCTAACACATGGCAGTGTGTACGAGAAAATTCGACGGCAGAGTACGTCATTATCTGACGACGAGAGGAGAGTGCTCACCTGACGACATTGTACGCTCGACTGACAACGCTGACAGAAACACTGCCCGTGTATTTTCACATCGAAGGGACTGTTCATGGAAGGAGATGCAGCTCTTGGGTAACGGAGCGAAAGTACCTGCACGGGGTATGAACTGTACCCACTTCACTGATAAGCGTCGTTTGTGTCGCAGTGAAAGACAAACGCCCGATATTGTTTACTTACGGAAAATCTGTTTTGCCCAGTGTGATTATGGACGAAAGGTGAGGTAGCTTCTGACTTTCTATTTGACCGGCCTGGCAGGACACCACATTAGGATCTATGTTTTGAATCATTTGAAGATAATTTTGAGTCTTGAATTTATCAGGAACTACTAATGTCTTGACTCCCACTTTCGACAAGCAGTATTCAATTTCTGGCTCTTGATATGCAGGATTGATGTTTACCTGGAACCACATTCGAAACAACAGAATCAAGTTTACATATATAACACTTTTTACACTTACACCGTTATTATACTCGCGAATAGTAAATGTGAGTCTCCTGCAGTCAACTGGTCTTCGTCCTCGGGCCATTTTCCATGGGATGCGGTTCGGTAAAACGTTGCTCGACAATTAAAACAAATCTATCTTTTTATTTATTTGTATTTTGATTCTCATCGACAAATGTATATAATAATAATAATTTATTAATCTGCAAGTGAGCAATGCTCGGTGGAAGATTGAAAACATAATAGACACAATAAGAATATACATAATACGATAATGTGAAAAAAATTCTTCGCCCAAATATCTATAAAATACACACACGTAAAATTCTTAGAAAAGTAGTACACAATAATTCAGGAGGATAATACACCTAAACAAATTAAAAAATTAAATTAGGTCCGTATGTGTGTATAATCACATTCGTACAGAAACATATTATTTCAAGTTGGAAAAATTGAATACTACATTTCTTTATTATAAACATATATTTGTAATATTTAGTTTTATAATAAAATATTTTCATATCGTAATATATGACGGGGTAACTCCGAACACAATTTTCTATTTTCCCTCACCGTTCATGCCGCACCTGCGTTTGATGAGAGTCGAGGGGCGTACAAAAAAGTTGCAGTTGGAAAGCTCTGGTCGAAATGACAAATTGGTTGAAAGTCGCCACAGAGGGAGCTTGGAATGCAGAGATGAACTCTTTGAACTCAAAATCAGGATGTTGTGCATCGTCATAAATTAACATTTCGTATTACTTCCTTATCTACGTCCATGATCGACTCACGAAGTAAACCATTCAAGACGGGGAGTTATAAAAAAGAGTTGCTTTCGTGTTTTCAAGGTTATAGGTAGGTTTTCTCGATACGATCAAATGGGAGTGAATTATTTGTTTCACCTCTCGAATTAATTGAGGCTTGGTTTTGAACGTTAATAACTTCTTTAATTTAAATTTCTCTCGATGCGACTGGTGTGACTGCAATTGTTATTGCATGTTATACAACACAGATTATAGAAGGCACAGATAGTTTATTCCCATAGGCACAATGGTTACCTTACATGCACACCAGCGCGCCACGGGGAAGGCCGAGAACTATAGTCACAATTGCCCTCAACACCCCTCGTTTTACATCAGATAATTTTCAACAAGAACTCGCTGCCGTATTCTGCAAACAATTAACCTGCAGTGGAAACTCAGAACCGGCAATTCTAAATGCGTGATTCGAACTAAAACACTCACAAATCAACACCAAGCAGAGCTCGAGTGACTTCAATTTGTCGCAGTCGCCACATGATGACCACGTGCTTGCCGCAACGTCATCACTCACTACGCGAGCAACCAGTCGAACGGGTGGTGGGGGTTGGTTAGTTCGGCGCCTTGCTAGTGGAGCGCTGCTACGAGTGATCCATCTGTACCTAATATAATGTGGAATTATACATGAAGGTTTACTCACTGAATTTATAAAATAATGTTCACAAATAAAATTCGAAATTTCGGAAAAACGTTTTCTGTTTTTTCCTTGTCTATTCTATTCCCCTGCATCAGGATATAGTCGAAGGGGGGGAGTCCAGGGGTCGTAAAAATTTTACTGAAAAATAAGATATTACCGTTATATAAGATTTATAAGGAAGTATAACAATGATTGAGTCGGCGCAAAGATTATATCAGTAAAAATAAAACACGCGCCTTTGGAAGAGGATACTACATTGACGACTCTAAAGAACCTTCGATCTCTCGTGAAATGATGAAAGAGATCGAATATTGTCTTATTCCCACTAGGACTGTAATTGTTTTCTCGATATTTTTGTGGATTCCGAAGATTCCTCATTACTTAATTTTTGCTTTGCCGGGACTCAGTTTACTGCGAACACCCTATGCCACTCTCGCAATGGGCTGCTTCGGTCAATTTCGTCCCAACAGATAAAAATGATCCCAAGATAAATTGAGTCGCGAGCTTGTACCCACGAGAAGACAATAATGGTGTGAATTAACTGATTATGAATATTTTTTATTAAAATGTGTTTTGAGAACATTAATTATTTCGTGAATGAATTTCCATCAATTGTGCAAAGTCACACTTGACAAAGAGGAACATTTGGGTGGTTTGGTGCCATTACCCTTCATTGACAGTATGAATATTTTTATCAATATACGGGCGTCTTATTCTTAAGAACCATTACAGTGGAAAATCCGAAAATAGAGCACGTAATTAGCATTAAATTATCACTAATGTATGTGTTAAAATGTATTTTTCCAGCTAAATGGGCGTTTTAAAATAGTTTTCTCTATCGGTTTTGTGGACACAAACTCATCATGTGTTCTTCCCCGTTAAGCATATCTCTTCCACGTCCATAATGTGAAGAGTCGTCGCTTCGCCGCTTGGCCTTGAGCGCGTGCGTCCTTATCTGCGCGTCTCGAGAAAGGATTGGTGCACGCGTGCTTCTTAAACCGCATAAGACACCACAAGTGTAGACCACTGCGGGTGTTTCACATTTGAAACATGCCCATACGCCCAGTTGCGAACAAAATGCCAAATGATGGATATAGCTGTTATCGTTATAATGTCACATTCAGTTTTGTTAGCTGAAAACACCGAAAAAAGTTACGTACATAATCAGACTGGGAACATGAAGAGTAGCTGGGCTCTTCGGTTGTTGCCTTTTGAGTTGGTAATTACGAACGTGCATTCTGACGACGAAGCCACGAATGCTTTCGCACGAACGTGATAATACAGGCCGGACCTTATACAATTAAAAACGTTTGAACTTCCTGATAGCTTAGGTAATTCTTTTGCTCGATATGTGACAGTTAAAAGATTAAATTTCATTCATTCAATTATCTAAGTCCTTCAATCATGGACGCACTGAAACTGAAAGCAAATGGTGACTCGGAATTAAGTGAAANGGGGGGGGGGGGGGGGGGGGGGGGGGTCCTAACCGGGGAGCATTTTCCTCTACAAATTATGGTTTTAAAACACAAATTCTATAAATATTACCTTTCAATAAAACGCATCAAATAAATAATTAACAATTATTTATTTAAGTTATTGACATGGTATTATTAATTGTATTAATCTGGTATTATTAATTTCATTAATCTGGTATTATTAATAACAAAAATAATTATAACTAATAACAATTACTAACCTGGAAGCACTTTTGCAAAGTATGTCATTGTTCAACAATTGTATGTGTTGAACACTCGCTCCATTCCGTAGCTTCACGTTCAAGGCGGAAAACTATCCATCATTTCGAATTTGAATTCTCCATAGCTGTCACCTGTAGATTTAGAACTCCTGCATGGGGTGCTTCGATTTTAAGGATCAATTTTGAAAACGTAGTGGGTGCATTCTTTGGAACAATTTCTTTTTTCTAATTAGCTTAGTAGAGCGGGAGGAAATTTCCGTTGGTTCTCTTTGACTCTTTAGTAGCATAAATAAAAGAATCCCGTTCATTGTTAAACGCTGTTCAACAATAGAAAACAAAGAATATCGACATGACAATTTCCATTTCCTCTGAAGACTAATAGTTTCCTTCCAGATAGTTCAGTGAGTGTGTTTTGTGACTTTTTAATATCTGAGTTGAAGTGATTTTAAATACTTACTTTTTTGTATAGTTGATTCAGTTTTTTGTGTTTTAGCGAAATTACATCTTGTGCTAACTATCCAAATCCAGAAGTAACCATTTTCAGGTTTTCACGCCTTCATAGATTTTCCAAAATACAAAGTAAGGTACCACGTATCGATTAAGTTGACTACATTATCAAATCATAATTACAAATTAAACCAAGCAAACCATGTTAAAAGTAGGTATATTATGCAATTAATTTAACAGTAATTGAACTTGGTTTTCCCATGTTTTCTCTCGTTTTAATCAATAGGAAATTTAACAATAATTTGGATACCCCATCCTGACCCGGGTTTTTCTCCGTTTTTCCTTCGGGTAGAGGCGGATTTCTTATACAGGTTCTCTAGGCTTTGTCTAGGGGCGTGTTTATTGTAACAATAAATCGTGAATTTAGTGTTTTTTTTCAACTCTTATGATTTTTAAACACTATACTCAGAATAATCTATAGTTCGATAATAACTTGTACATGTATTTTTTTCATAAAATTACAAACATATTGACATGCTATTAGTTTTATAACTCGCAGCTAACTTTTTATCTCATCTAGGAACTTATGCAAAAAAAAAATTGAATCCGCCTCTGCCTTAGGGCCCTTGATCGGAATTGATGGGATACGTCCCTTAATTGCTTCCGAAGAGTAAATTAGTTTATTGTCCTCCACGTGGTCATACGCAGTTTGTACTGCTTTTGACAATAAATTTATTATTATTATTATTAAGAACTATCAGAAAAAAGTCTCCGTAACTAGCGACTGTGTGAACTATCCGTAGCTTCCAGCTTCTACGAGACGCAGTTTTCAGGTTTTTCTGGTATGTGAAAATGTCGAAGCGAATACAGCCTGTAAGATTTCATTTCGCAAAAATACGCCACACACTTATTAGTGATAGACCCTCTCGTTCGGAGCTACAAAGAAACGGCGCTTTCGCCTTCACAAACAGCTATTGTCAGTAGGACCATCCTCACCGAAACGATTACGAAACGCTCGTTATACTAGCGTGCTTGCTCATCATCGAGTCATCTCGGGTTCCATTCCCGGTGGGACCAGAAACAAATTTGTAGCTTTTCACATTAATGTCCCAGTTCATATCGCTGTGACTACTGAAAAGCGAACCCTCCTTCCTCTATCCAGCTCCTCCTAGTATCAATAACTATTACTAACAACTTCTATTAACCCTTCCAAATTGTCGGTAAACCAAGCTAATCTAACCTAACCTAACCTAACCTAACAATAGCCTCCTATCGCCTCGTGTAGATAAGCTTCAATAGCACGCTACATTTCCCATTTAGAAATACTACGATGGAAAAATAACAAATACCATAAAATGAAACACAAAACGCTTTCTTCTGTTGAGATCCATTTTCGTTACCGTCCACGGGGAAACGGAATATTTTAATTTTTCTTCATTTGAAACAAGCGTGCGCTCGAAAATGACTTTAGAAAACATCTTTTCGAATAATCACTTACAAAGACGAGGCCTGCTCTCGCCGCAGCCAGGTTCGTGATGTACCACTCGACGGAGTTCGGTCCGCAGAGGCCCAAGCGGTCGCCAGGCCTCAGTCCCACGCGGCGCAGGGCAGCGGCCAGGCGATCCGCCTGCACACACATGGATTGCAATCAGGAAAAGCTCAAGAACACAAAATAATCGAACTTCTTCAAATACATACAGTTTGTAAAGACTTAATAATAATAATAACGAAAAGGAATAAGAATGCAAGAAGTCCGAAATCTTTATAGAGAGAGTAACTTAGTTTATTATCCCCTCGTGTGGTCATACGCAATTTGCAACTGCTTTTTAACAATAAAGTTTATTTATTTAGAAACAAAACCAATTTCTCCAAACAGCATTCAAATTATGTCACTAGACGGACGAGGGTCGTAAGAGGAAAGTGGGTTAGCTACATTTCTTCTCTGGTGCTGAAAAAAAGACGTTTTCCAATGTGGTACATTTTTATTCGCATATTAATTTTTTAAATATTTAAAAACGAAGACAACAGGTACGAGTTTTCATTTACGGATACGGGCAGATTTTTTTCGGAAATTGGGAACTCATCGAGAAATGAAACTCAACGAAATCAAAAAAGGGGGATCATTCACGCAACTACTTATTTTCGGCGACGTTCATGCCACGAGGTCTCTCTCAGCTGAAAACCTCATGAGTTCGGCCGCACAGGGTCTCAATTCCCTCTCAGCGAAGACGCTACCACTAGATTACCGCTGTCGGTTACTTAACGTATTACGTGCGCGTAGACTGAAGTCAAGTTGCCAACTATTCACGAAACTTCGAAATATTCAACAAAGTCGTTTTATTAATTAATAATTCATTCTACTGATTTATTTATATTAGATGAAAACAATTACTTTGTGATTTTAAAACTTTATGATTAATTTAGACTGTCGTTTGACTCCTTTGACGCATTGTCTTCAGTCACGTGATGCGGCTGCCATTTCCGTTAGAACAGTATTGTTTCACAGTTGTTGGCGAATTGTTCTTGAAAATGCCCCGTAAGGTATGAAGATCTTAACATCATTGCTTTGTTCCTATTTCTATTTGCTATGTTTCTAGTAGGGGTATTTCGCTATGTTACACCGGCACTTTTGCCTGAACATAAAGAAAAACATTAGCTCGCGAAAGTTCCTCCATATAAGCCCGTAGTAATTTAAAGTCAAATAATTCAAAATTTTGCGCCGTAAGGGTATGAAAATTCATCGCCACTCGATAGAGAATGGTTCAAGCAATCATTAAAACATTTTTTATGGGGGGGGGGTACTTGAGCCAAGACGCTCTGACGCACATAATACCTTAACGTAGAGAACTTTACAAAACCACCAGGAGATCTGTGGTTTATTTTCCTTCTCACCTGCTGCAGCACTTCGCTGAAGGAGAGACGCTGCTGTTGATGCACAGACACGATCGCTTCTCGGTGCGGCCATTGGCGGGCAGCGCGTGCAGCCACTTGCCCCAACGTGAGGCCACACAGAGCTTCTCGTCCGGGTTCGTGGCGATAGCTGGGCCGCGGGCGATGCGTCGACGAAACCGGCCCGGCGCTGCTCCACCTGCCCGAGCAAATCGCAATCAAAACTAATCCTCGTTTAGCAATGCATCGCGAGTAACTTGAAGACAAAATATGCAACTTGTTGCTCACCAGAGGTGGCAGCGAGCCTCCGTCGTACCGGACGAACATAACCTATAAATCGAGCAACAAACAAAAGGGATGCCATATTTCTTGCTAATGAAAGGAGGGTCACGGAGCATTTAAGCGACAATTGAGACTACTTCGTGAATCGTGATTGAAGTAGAAGGTGGTTCGCCGCTTACGATAATCCAGATTATCGTGGACAAAACATTACGTCTAAAGCACTGGTGAAAGTGGACCTGAAGGGCAATATGATAACTGCAAATGGCAACGAAAATGGCTTCGGTCGCTGTCCATGCACCATTGTTTATACTAAACAATTAACTGATAGCAATTAAATCAAGTTTCTTCATCATTATAATGCATATGTTGTGTTATTAAACAAATACAATAAAAATAATCATACTTCTCAGTGACTTGATTGAGACTCACCTGAATGCGTCTGAAAGGATTTTCCTCAACAAAATTTTGTTCTTCCGGGAAATCATTAGCGTTCGACCTTCGCTCTAGCTGCACGCGACCAGACCCATGCGTACATACGTAACCAAAGCGCAGAGTCCATTACAGAACACGACGTGTGAAAATCGAGAACGAAACCCTCTCAGATGACCATGACACAATGTTGCGTTGAACATTCTGGATTGCGATGCACATTCCAAGAATATGTTTTGGAGAAATACGAAGTACGACAAACATTGCAAATGAAGACCTCCGGGGAAAACCAACTTTGTCCAAGAAACAAAATTTTTCAGCAACTGATAAATCAAGTTTCACTAAGTTGGTGTTTCCCCGAAGTAGGTCCCTATCTTTTGCTTTAAACCTCGACTGCAATAATTTGAGAAGGAAGATGGAATTAAGGCTATTTAAAAAAATGAAAGAATTTAAGGGATTGCTTTTCGATTCGGTATAAACATTTACCTTTCACTTCGTTTGGGATCGTCTTCACTGTAAGTGAAGTAATACGCTCATTGTAGACGGAAACGAGGCAATGTTAGATTCCGTTCTTAATCCTATGGGTAGCCGGTGAGAGATATAAAATTATTGTTTGGGATATAGAAGAAGCGTGACATTGGTATACGCTCTGGGGTCGACGTATCCACCCCTTTCCAAGTTAAATATGGAAAAACCCAGAAAGAGATTTTTCGATATTTCAAGTAATATCGTTTACAAGCAAACGCCGAAGTGATACACTAAGTGGTTCGTGAGATTCAACGAGAACATGAAAAACCACATTTTCGCCCCTTTGAAACAGAATTTCGAAAACTCCATTCTAAGATCCAAAAGCAACGTCTCGTTGGCGCGCAACGGAATGGGCGGGGAAGGCGCCGCTTATCAGTAGAGATAGCACGATTTTTTAGTCTGGTAAATTAACATATTTTCTTTGATATCTATCGACTTCGAATCATTTTAGAAACGGAGTTTTTCGTTTGCTTTTCCACTGACGACAGAATGGTGCAACACAGATGTAACTTGAGGCACGTTTCATGCGATATTATGACGTCCCCGACAATTTGTATATCGTTTCATTAATCAATTATTGAATCAAAACCAATACGCATACGTCGTACTATTATTCAAAAAGGAACTAAAATGTTTGCAAGTGTTCAAGAATTTTATAGCGATGTGAATGTTACTTTGCGATAGTTTGCAAACGTTGTAATATTTAAAAACTCGAAAACTGAACCCTGCAACTGGTGCTCTAAACTCAGTGCTCTACCCAGTGAGCCCTGTTGGTTCCTTGTCCTATTATACACGTAGCCAACATTTAACCGCCAACCTTTTTTTCCATACACATGTATTCGGTATACTGGGCATAGTTAGGTCAGGCAAGGAAATAGTAAACAAGTTTGGAATGTTTCTCTTTCTTGCATGAATTTCAGTTTCTTAATTCGTTAAAAAAATTTACTTTTAAGAGTACTAATAATCTTCTAGTTCATGTGTAAGGTAGCTTCAGTATGGACTTCACACTTATTCGTCTGACAGCAAATAACTATCTTTACAATTACCCCGGTCCTAGAGACTTGGAAACGTACGGCCTACGAAATTCCTACAACACAATACCCATGGTTTTGTTAACTTAATACATTGCTGATAGTAATATATAAGAAAAACAACATACATTGCAATAATTTACCTACTGAAGAGCAGTAAACACAGTGGAGGAACTTCGAATTTCCATAAGGATGTATTACAATGACTGGTGGGTTCAAAAGCGTAGCATTGTTGTAGTTCATCCACAGAGTCCGACTTCTAGTTTTCATCATCTTTTAGTTCCTCTGACTCCCACAGCGGCGCTCAGTTCACTTATTTACATTAACTCCTTTACAATTAAGGCATCTTGTTTACAATTACCCGGCTGACCCTACTATCATTAACACGTGCGCGTTTTATATTTGATTTTCTAGATGTAGCTTGGCTGGTACGCTCGATTTGTGACTTTTTGTTAATCAGCAGACGCGTCGCGTTCAAGGCCACTATCTTTATTCATTTCCCCTCTCGGTCACATGAACGCAGGTCTTTGCATCTCGAGGGAGGTTGAAGGACAAGGAATTCGAGAAATGCGTCAATTAATATTTCGACCTCATCACGATACTAATCTTATAGAAAAGAACGATAGAACTACAATCAATAGTAAATATTAAAAAAAGATAAAATTAATGCAAATTCATTAGAACACTAAATCCCTTTCGAAGTGTTTGAGTGGTGCTTATTGAGTTGCATTAACTTTGTGATTCATGACAATTCTTGTCTGAACTTGATTGCAAAGAGTTCGAAAACTGAACACCCAAGCTGCTGCCGCTTCATCAAACTACTTTGCTATGGTTTCCATATTCATCGGAACATTGAAACATTTCTCCTCGCTTTTTATGTTCATGTATTAGTATGATTTCAAACCTGTAATAGTGTTTGATCGAACACCAAAACGAGCTCGTTTTCTTGTGAATTGCTGGTAGAAATAAATTCTGTAATTCTGAATCAGAAAGGTTTTTAGAAGTTTTTTTGTTGTTGAAGGGACGCCGGAACCCCCATTTCTAATATTTCAAAATTTAAAGTAGTATACTTTTTGAATTAACACATTGTCAATTATCAAAACAATCGCGAGTTTGTAAAATGAAAATTAATTTATCAGTTCCATATTTTAACAAGTATGTATTTAGTACCTTTGTTTATATTTTAAAGGGTTAGATTAAATAATGAACAAATAACATTTTGTGACCCCGGATTCTCCTATATTACTTCACGTTTCCTTAAAATCTGAATGGTACTTTCGAAAAATTCCCAACAGAATTACAGAACGTTATCTTGGTGCAGGGTCACTTGTTTACAAACTACTGAGAAACTAAAAAAAGTAGGTCGTCTCCTTAGATACCTGCGCAGGATTAGCGGTCTGAATGCCACAAGTGCTTAAAATGTAGAATGTTGCTATTGCCTTAGACCGTTGAAAGAGCTACGCGGTTTGCCCTCTGGCTGCATCAACAGATTTCGACCACAAAACTGAGGATTCGAACGTAAGCAACAATAAAAGAAACAATTGTTGATCCGAACAAACTCCTATAAATCGAATATCAGACCCGTGAACGCCCTATTTCACGTGCAAAACAAGTGAACCTCTCCAGAGTGCTCGCTCGTCACCTGGACACTCCGGATTCGATTCCCGGCGGGACCAGAAACAAATTTGTAGCTTTTCACATGAATGTCCCAGTTCATATAGCTGTGACTACTGAAAAGTGAACCCTCTTTCTGCTCCTAGTATCACTTAACTGTTACTATTACTAACTACTCCTACTAACACCTCCACGTGGCCCAAGTTGTTGGTAAACCCAGCCAGCTAAGCGGCCCACCCAACCTAACCTCACATCTCCT
The DNA here is from genome assembly GCA_002313205.1 of Laupala kohalensis. NCBI lineage: Eukaryota > Metazoa > Arthropoda > Insecta > Orthoptera > Trigonidiidae > Laupala > Laupala kohalensis. Next base: position 94,937 of record NNCF01133992.1, on the reverse strand, counting down.
AAGTTCATAAGCTTCCATAGCACTATGCTACGTTTCCCATTTACCAACACTACAAAACAAAGCAAAAGGCTTCGTACCTTCGAAGCAGCGCTCTGGTGGCCTTGGCGGAGTGAGCGGTCGGCACAAGCATCGTGACACGACTGCTCCGGGCTCAGCGGCTGGACCCCTCTCCACACTCTCCCACCACTAAGCACCGCGAACGCCACCGAGCGCTGACGAAGCGGTTCGGTGCTGCGAAGCGACTTTCTCCAGTGCTAGCACAGACTGCACTCTATTTTTTAATTAACTGTACGTATGTTCTAATAAATTAGAGCTAATTTCGGAGAGAAACTATTTTGAATCATGATTCTAGTTATTATTTGGAAAAACAGTACGTTGATATTTTTAACCGTCCGATCCTTGTTGAGCGAAATTTACGTTGATCCAACAATGATATTCAGTTTTCATTGCACTTCTACAAAAATATCTGAAGTTGAATCAACTTAACGTACGCCTGTGGAATTGTCGTGATCGAAAACGTATTCAATTGTTAGGATATTGTTTTCGCCACAACTATCGGTGAATGGTCATCTCATGTTGCTGTGTCTGCACCGACAGATCTTCTTTCTGGTGAACGGAAGGTTCAGCCGAGTGAGTTTCGCTCCCCTACTCCCAGTTCTAGAACTTCCACTCAACGTCTCTCATTCCCACTTCTTGCGCCTCGGATTTACGATTACATAGCACACAAAAATATAGATATTTGTGAAGAAAATATACTAAGATTTACTCAATTTAAAAACTTCGAGAAAGCATGAGATGACAAAAAATCGTTGGTATACATCACAAACACGTGTCCGCTGCAGGTATCGTTTGTAATAGCTTTATAATAATATCCGATTATACGACTTCTCATCATTTTCTAACTGTTGGCAACAATAGCGACACCACAGTAAGAATTCGTTTTCGTGTTAGAAGCAGAGCAAATGACTAAGACAATGCTTCGAGTTGTATTTCATTTACATATCCATTGCAACACGAGTAATTTGTGCAGAAAAATGCCTTCATTTATGTGACTTTTTGTACAATCTCCATTGACATATTGATATGTTCAGAGCTGCATAAGGAATAGCAATTTTCCATTAAAAGCTATGGTGAGGCTGGAGCTATTCAATAACTAGCTATCCATTATCACATATTATACATCCCTGCCTAAATACTGTGCTTTGCAAGTACTTGATAATTAACAGGTTCTTATATTGCTCTTAGATTGGCCTTTGAGGGTGCCCTGTAAACAAGACACATTTAGTCTTGCATTTTGTTTTCTGAAAATTGTAGTTGTATGTTCTCAAATATATTTCATTGGTAGAAAGAATGAAGAGCAACATGTGAGTTACAATAAGAATATTTATTTCACGATTTTTATGCAACTTTGGTAATTTTTCGATATTTTGAACATGCATTTTTGTGGGGGGAGGGAAATAACATGCAATACGAATGTTAATCTGTCAACTGAGTGAGGAAGGCAGATCCTCTTAATATCCAAAAATCCTCGTCTTCTTCACACGGCACCACACACGTGATGACGAAATTTGTGCTGTGGCCAGTGGTGGACAGGACCCCTGCACGCACTGACGTTTTGTACAATGGAGCATGGTAGCGACCCTGTTCGTTGATTTCCTTTTCTGTGGGTGTCATAACCATTACTGGAAGATTGGCGATTACTTCACCTGTAAACAAAAATTGAGAAAGTTGTTTAATGCAGAAGAGTTTAATGCTCTCCTTTTTGTATTTCGTATGTAGAAACTTCAGTTGAAAGTTTGTTTACGTTATTGCGAGAGAAGATACGTTTTTATTGACGCTTGAGCTGCGATTTCGAAAGAACTCTTGCGTCAGATGACTCCTTACCGAACAAAGTGCGAATTGTTTACAATTATTCCAACTCTTGAGGAAAAGGACACGAGCTCGGTGCTCGTAAGCATCAAGTTGAGAAAGTCTGTGTTCGAGTGAGAAGGAAGACATACGCGTAATTTTCCTTACCTTAAAAGAACTTTCAACAAAATAATTTTCAGGTTGGGGTCTAAAAGAAAATATATGGATAGTTCCCGATTTTATCTTCTTTCTTGTGTAACTTAAAGAAGGAACCCCTTTTTTTGGAGAGTTCGTGGGACAACTAGAGTCCTTGTGAGAAGAGAACCGCCAGCAATGTCCGAGAACAATGAGTGCGTAATTTCTCATAGCTAGCTGCTTGCATCGCGCAAAGGTCACAAGGTTCCGGTTTCTTTTCAGTAGACTACAGAAGGGGAATAGAAGCCAGTTGTACCCAATGAGGTTGTTTTTTTATTCACGAGATAGTATTTTGGGGGATTGTGAGAAATTGCGCACTACATTTCCTTTTCTTACGAACGAGTCCTTCCTCACCCGGTTTCGCGTCCACCAACTTCCCTTCCGCCAAATTCCAACTGGCAGCGTCGATGAAGACGCCGTGCACCAGCACTCCGTCGTCCGGGCAACGCAGACCTCTGAAGACGTCGATGCTCTAGAACATGGATGAGAAAATTGTTTCTTTCAAAATGATAAATAAACATCCGTTTTGGATAATGTGGCGAAATGAAGACGTGAGTATATTGCTCTCCCGGTACTTTTCATATGAAGGCAACACAAGGTGCATCAAGTTGCTTCCTCACCAAGCACTTCATTCCATCTGATTAAAATTCACATTCAAATGATCGAGTTGAAAATTGCGACGGACCGGGAGTCTACCCGGGACTTCCAACTCTGGCCGCAGGTGCGTTGTCCATTGCACCAAATTTTTTTCTTCCTTTGCAAATTATCTCGCGAAAAAGCTTATAGAATAATTAGTTTCTAGAAGTGTGTGTTTTAGGTTCATTGATCGCGAAGAACTACCACTGCATTCGACGATCGCAGAGCAAACAATGAAAGAAAAAGAAAACTTACTTCTCTACTGACTTCGCGACTCGCTTCCCGACTCGATCCTCCTGATTTCCCCGGTTTTCGGATCTGATCCTGGTAGATTTTTTCTTGAAGCAAGATGACACTGAGCACTTTGAAGTCGTACTTGAGCTGATCGACAGGCAAGTCGTATTTCCTGGCGTGCGTCTGCAGCGTTCCCGTCAAGAACCCTTGTGGGAAGAAGAACCCAGAGATCCAAAAGGAAGTGGGCTTTCCAACTTTCATCCATCCCTGCAAAATAATGAAATTCATCGAGAGTGAACCGATTTCACGTCACATTTAATTAATGTTAAGAAAAATTTTAATAAAATCACATGCATCATCATAAGCAAGTAATATTCCCTGTCTTTCAATGTGGCCATTTCTCATTTTTTTTAAACGCTTCGATACATTTCGATTTTATTAATTCACATAATACACATGATAGGAGATGGAAGAGGTTCTTTTATTGTCAATTTAATAAGTTTATTGTCAAAAAACAGTACAAACTGCGTATGACCACGTGGAGGACAATAAACTAATTTACTCTCCGGAAGCAAGCAACGGACGTATTCCATCAATTCCGATCAAGGGCCCTAAGGCAGAGGTGGATTCAAAAATTCCTAGATAAGATAAAAAGTTAGCTGCGAGTTATAATACATATATAATGTCAATATGTTTGTAATTCAACGCAAATATGTTTGTAAATTTACATGAACAAGTTATTATCGAACTATAGATTATTCTGAGTATAGTGTTTAAAAATCATAAGAGTTGAAAAAACACTAAATTCACGATTTATTGTTATAATAAACACGACCCTAGACAAAGCCTAGAGAACATGTATAAGAAATCCGCCTCTACCCGAAGGAAAAACGGAGAAAAACCCGGGCCAGGATGGGGCTACAGAATTTATGTACACAACTGTGCCAAAGTTGAGTACACATGGAACTAAATGAATATGAGGCATAAGACACAACACAACCAAGCTAGAAAATAGTTTTTGAAATTGTTATAAGTTATTTAAAAAGTGCTACAGCAATGGCGTGATAAAGTACAATAGACAGTTCCTATAGACAGTTCCTTTTTCCTTCTCAGGTTCCTATTTATTATGGTTCTACTGAGAGTGAAATTTGCTTGTACTTTCTCTTCCGATAACAATGATTTTTAAGTTATCATCTCGAAAGACAAGTTTCCCTTTTCATAATACAAAGTGAGTATTCTGCGAACGTTTCACATTCAAGTTCTAATAAAGTTGAATTTACGAGAACGACTGAAGCAATCGCAACTTACCGAGATGAAGTTAATCCTCATTTCCAAATCTTTCACCCAGCTGGCGAGACTTTTCAGTGAAGGATAGGCGGAATTGTGCCATTCTTGGGGTACCTGCAAGCGCATCGAATCCATTGATTAGACAAATGCAACCAACTTACGCAATGACCAGTCACGACCACAAAGATGCACTATACGGAAAACAGAGTGTAATTTTTTGCATCGTACTCAACTATTTTGAATACACTAACCATTTCGGGTATGTTTGCGATAATATATTTAGTTTGGAATCGACAAGATAATCTTTTTGAGAGTCATTTTCGAGGAAACCAAGAAACAAAAATTTCTTCTTTATTACCTGATTGTTCAGAATCGCTGTAAATACCATTTCCAAACTTTCTGACATCACAACTAAGCCTTTAATGGCTTTTTGGAGGTTCTCTAATGTTTGGTTCAATACTGCCAAGAGGCCGTTGTAACGATCGATCTCCTGCAGTAACACCGTCGTCAGTGACATCAAGCGGCCCTTCTTATCTTTCTGAAACCATCAGACAGAGGATTCCAGTTTTCATTTTTTTTATTGTAGTATTTGTAAATGGATAAATGTAGGGTGCTATTGAAGCTTATCTACATGGAGCGATAGGAGTTAGGAGGTCATTGTTAGTATGTGGGCCGCTTACTTGGGTTTACCAACAACTTGGTCCACGTGGAGGGGTTAGTAGAAGTGGTTAGAGTTATTGATACTAGGAGGAGCTGGATAGAGGAAGGAGGGTTCGCTTTTCAGTAGTCACAGCTATATGAACTGGGATATTAACAGTCGAATTTACCCCCATCATTTAGTAATAAAAGTCTGTTTTGTAGTATATTGATCTGATCTACATTATGAGGCCCGAAAGTTATACCTCGCCATTTATTGTAGACATCACCTCTTTCGAGATCATTTCCAATTGAGGCCAATTTTCTATTGCTTTTCGCCACGAAATGAAGTAACGTGACTGATTAGAAAAAAGATTTACAAAATTAAAAATTGATTTATTTTCGCGAACTGGAATGTGAGGCCCCATTCTTACCTCGAACAACTTGGGTAGCACTTTATTCGGGTCCATTTGGTCTTGGAACTTTCCACCGATGATGTCCGCCTGTTCGTGGACGATGTCATCTGCCGAGCGACCCTCACCCGTCGCCCCTTCGCGGGGCTGGATTTCCAAGATGGTGTTCAGCATCTGGCTGGTCTCTTTTTGCTGTCAAGAGAAAGCTTCATTCATATCTTTGGGTGCAAACAGAGTATTACACCGTACGGTGAAACGCGGTTTACAGCTTTCTTCTCGTCACAAACGAAACCACAAATCTGTAACATACTTCAAAATCATAATGCGACATACTTCAACAGTACTTCATTTTAGCACGAATCATTCGTTTTCCTCGTTACAATGCAATGATTATTTATTCTTGCAATTTAACTCGGGTTGTTACCGCGTACAAAATTATTATGTGGCTCTTTTTCATTGCTTGCAGTGAGGGTCGAAACATGGTAATAAAGTCGTTTTATTCAATAATTAATTGCAGAATATTGGCTCACCTGAAATGCAATGTTAGCATTCTCGTGCATCCCGAAGACGTCCGGATCGTCTTGCTTGGGCAATGAATCGATGAAGTTGCGGTATTTGTCCAAAGTGTTCAGCGTGGGACTCTCAGGGTTGTAGTAGTACCTCGAAGTCGAGTAGCGATAACCTTTCAAGAAAATGCATGATTATGTTTTGGTACTTGCCCTATCAAACACAATTAGAAGAACACTCCGGCTGGTGGAAGCTTCCAGTGTGGATTCCATGAGGTTACAGATATCTGAGAAGAATTTGATGTTAGAAAATGTTCGACATTTTACTTAGGTAGGACCAAGTGATTGGACAAAAGCCGCGGGTCGTTTGGAACATAAGTCGTCACGAGTAAGAATTCGAACCTGGGTCTTCCAGAGGTCACCTGGACATTCATCTCTCAGCGTCTGGATCTTGAAGGTCTGTAATTGCACTTGTTTATATAAACCCAATGTTAGCTCTCCCAAAGTCACATTTTATAGTTATTTTTAAATCTAACACGAAAGACTCTATTTCAATAGTAAATAAATGTTTTTAATGATTTTTGAACATAGCTGTGTTTTCTTTCCCAAAGGAGGGATTTCGTTTTACAGTGCTCTGTAGGAGTGAGTGTGGAGACGCTGGAACCCTTAAGGTTAATTATTAAATTTTTTAAATTTTTCTCTTTAAATCTTTTTTCATAAAGTAAGTTACAGTATCATGAGGGAATAATCACGCTTTAGACAACTAATCGTGTAACAATCTTCGGTAGGATGTAGCATGAGGAATAGAATTCCTTGAATCGAAGCATAAAGAAATAAAAGTTGCATTGGTTTTTAATTTATTTTGCTGAAAGTAGAAAATTGAAAACTAAAATGAAAACATGATTACAATTATGATTGTATCTTCAAGTCTCTCACATATCTCCCTTGCGAAAAATCTCATTGCATCGTATTAGAAGTGAACACAATTGAAGTTGTTTGTCTCAGAGAAAAAAGACTTTTGTTGCACACCTGGTTCGAGAGTTTCCTCCGAGAAGTATTTCCTAAGAATCGTCTTCAAACACCGCAAGTCCCAGTAATCCGTTACTCGACCACCGTATGTGATGTAACCTGAAACAGGCATCAGTCTCTCGATTACATTTCGAGAACTCGTCCAAAGATTTCGAGAAGTAGTAAAGGTACTTTATGTCTTATTTATCATTTAAATTTTTCATGAAAAGTGCGACATGAAGAGGCGTTCTCAAGAAATTACGAAACAAATTGTCCCACTGGAAATATTTGAGAATGAGAGACAATTGTCAAAATAAGTCAATATTCCATAACAGCACTGTGCAAATAAATTGATTGTAATTCGGAAAAAAGTATTTGACTATATACAGCCAAAATATACATATGAACAAGTGTTTTACAAGAAAATATAAGGAAACCTGTGATATAGTCCAGGGCATCCCATGGTATAGTCCTTCCAGAACAGAACATATCCAACGTCGTGAGAGCACACTCCCTGTCATTGTCGTTGAATTCATAGACGATGTTCCAACCCAATGGCCCGAACTTCTTGCGCTCCTGAACGACTGCATGGAAAAGGCAAATCCCGAACACCATGGCTCTCCATTCACCCTCCAGCACTGCAAAAGATGGAAGCATTTATTTTCCGGTGTGATTAGTTCTGGAGGTTCTAGTTGTTTAATTAATTAGACTAAGTGCTGAATGATGTTGTGTTTTTCCATATTACGGGAAAGATTTTCGGCTTCATTCATGAGTGACTTCGAAAATTGATCAACTGTTTCACTTGTTGGACGATTTTCCCGGGGACTTATTGAATCCATTTTTTGTGGTGCTTTAGGGCTCGTCAGCGTCGAGGTCCTTAGAGCCCTTTATTGAATCCTGATCTAGATTAAATCTAGAATCCTGCAAACGCGTGCAATATCTCATGCGGGAAGGAGTGGGGGATATCGACAAGACTTGCATTAGTTCATCTCTACAGTAGAAAAGATTTGGAATAAATGCGCAAATTGGTTCAGAAAAAGGTGGGACCCGAGTATTGGATGTGTTAGGCGCGTAAACGATAGTGTTAGAATATTGCTTGTTCAATGCAGATTGCGTCAGCCTCACACGAGAAAAATGAGCATTCTCTTAATATTACGAGAGTATTTGGTATGATTTTAATAATATGTACTAGGACTTTGAAATTGGGAATAAATGGAAAAACGAGTAGGCCTGGCGAGAGTGCCTGAGGGGGTTTTCGTGAGCGCAGGAATGTTCTCTCATTTCAATGTGATAGGCCTTCGCATCCGTCTGCCAATACCACCAACAGGTGCTAAAATATTTTTCCTTCCTTCCACAAGATTCAACTTTTTGCGTCGAAGTGAGTCCAGTGGCGAGGCGTAATTCTGAAGTGCAATCGAGCGCTTCTTGAAGCGTGCTAAGACTTCAGAGAAACTGTACAATGGACACTCATGGGACCGCGTTGGCGAACACTTGTGCTGGAGAGACGCGAGCGTCCGTCGTGCGAGACACAACCCCGTGGAACCAGGCGGAACACAATGTACTTACACGTGGAGAGGATATGTGATCAAAGCCTTCGACACAATTTTCATCTGACCGTACTTATGACAATACGCATTGTGTGTGGTAAAAGAAAAGGATTATCAACCGTTTCTTACAATTCTTTTCGAAAGATTCCTTCTTGACATCTCCGAAGGCTCTCTTCAAATTGGCCCGCAATCCTTTGGGAGGTTCGTTTGTAACCTTGACAGAGTTCTGCAATACAGACACCGGGAAGTCCTTGTTGGGCATCGAGCTTAGGAACAGCCGGAAATCGTCGTTTATTACATCCGGTTCGTCTGCGATCTTCTGGACCAGTTTCTCCATGGCCACCATCCACGATGTGGCGAGATGGCAATTCTAGGGGAGGATGATGATAATAATTTATTAATCTGCAAATGAGAATAGTCAATCCCAGGTATTGACTATGTTAGGTCAGGTCAGGTTAAGAGTTACTGTACAAATAAATAAATGAAAGACACAATAAAAGTATACGTTATACGAGATTAAATAAGAAACCAAATATCTTTAAAATACAAACACACGGTATAAAATTGTTAGAATATTTAGTACACAGGTTACAACGAGAAAGAATTTACATTTAAGAAATTAATTATCTAAATGAGTCCCATATGTGTGTATATTCACGTACGTACACAAACACATTTTCGCTTACAAACAGATACAGACACCCACTCACACGTACAAACATGCTTCAATAAACACACATATATCATAAAATAAATTAATAACTGTAAAAAATAAAAGCAAAACAGGGATTGCTGTGAACAATCGTGCACACTTCACATCACTGCACTACGCTACTATTCACTCTCAGCATTTTCTATACCCTTACTCTGCACTTCACTTGTCCTCCGAAATAGGACAAGTACGTTACGTTAAGAGTTCCTAAATTAATTTTAACATTTTCTCTGAATTGTCATATTTCAATTCATTTTCTTTTCGTATTAAAAAACAACGTAAACAAAACCAAAGGGGAGAAGAAAATCTGGAGAAGGAGAAATTGCACACAAGAACTCACTTTACAGGCCCAGAAATATATATGAGAAGAAAAACGGTCTTGCAATGTTTAGGCAGTAATTGAGGACCAAAGCCCAAAACACACACGGGCTAAATAAAGCCACTAGAGTGGGTTGTGCGTTGTCCAGATTTTAGGGATGGGAAACTAAGCAATAAATGATTTCTACCCATTCTGCGAAGAACATGAAGTCTAGATACATATCCTGTTGTAGTACATTGAAACTTAAGTTCGAGGAAAATGTTGGCTATGTGAAGGAACTTTTGCGATACATGATGTTGGGTATCCAAAATCTTGAGTGGGAAATTTTCTTCCAAAATGAAGGAATGGCTTAAAAATATGTTAAATAATTCAGAATCACTTGCTGTTGAACAATTTGCCACATGTTTTTCACTATTCCGTAAATTATCACTAGGAAAAAGATATAATTAAGAAAACGAAACGAATAATGCTCATTAAGAATATTTCATAAACAACTTTATGGAAAGAAAAGTGTATAAAGTTAACATGCATCTAAAAACCGCACTTCGAATCCATGCGGAAACCATTCGTGTTTGAAAACAGAAAACAAATTATACCATGTCGACCCAAAATCAATTACAGAATGTCAACATATATTTGATGAATTAACAGGATTCGAGCCACTAGAAGTTGAAAACAACAATGAGAACTAAGGGTCATTAGTACCCTGAAGAAGGCCACAGGAAGACGGGCGAAACGTAGGTTTTCAACACCTCAACACAGTGATTCATCTGGCGCCGGACGTGCAAAGCTAGGCTCTCGCGGAAACTACTATACTAAAACAATTAAACCAGAAGCTATACTAAAAATTAAATTATACACACAAATCTTTATTTACGAGCAACATAAATCAGAACTTCTTAATTGATAACGATTCATCACGAGTGCATTCGTCTGATGCATTGAAAACTTTTCTCGGTTTTGAAGAAAGTGGAGAATAAAATGAGGTGCAGTCACTCGCTATGCAATATCAAACCGCCTTTACTCAAGTTACCTGCAGAAAAACCCAATCTCCTTTGGAGGTAGCTGCATCAATCAACTTTTCCGCAATGGGTCCTTGGCCCTGACCGAGAGAAATGGACTGATATCTCTTGGAATATTTCTTCTGCGCAGCGAATCTTTGGAAGGCGCCGAAAGGGTCGGATCCGGTGCTCAGCACGAAGACCAAAGGTGTCGCTTTGGACGTGTCGTCATAGCTTCCGAAGGGAATCACTGGGTTAATCACTAAAAACACTAAACACTGTCAAAGAAAAGTGAGATGTTGCTCGTGACAAGTTGCCCTTCTTGGTTAGAAAGTGGAAGATTTCAGTTTAGCAACCTAAGTCACAGTACTACCCAATTCACTACTAAAACATATCCCGACAATTTTTATTCCGAATAAGGAAAGTCGGCACATCACCAGCAACATACGTATTTTCTTTACTTACAGAACCTTCAAGCTTATTTGCGGACTCTCTATAAAGTGCGGTCCAAGATTCTGGGCGACGAATTCCGTCATGGCGAAAACAAGCTGTGGAAAGACGAAGGCGAAATAAGAGATGTCCCAGAAAGGAATAGAGAGTCCTTTCGGCTGCACGGTGGCCATATTCTATGCTAAAAATATTGCATTGTACATAAGAGAAGATGAAATAAACTAAACTAAATTATTACTTATAAATAAGAGAAAACAGCTATTGAAACTTTTAAAATAGTCATAATGTTATTATACCAGAGATATATTCATGAGGTTCAGAGTGTTCCTGAACTGTATTTTATAAGATATTAGTAAAGAACGCATTTTCAGCTAAAGAAAATTGGGGGATTATTTAAAAAAATGTTCTATTAAATTGTTACTCCTCATGAAACAGCCCCGATGAAGATGTCAAATTTAACATCGAAACGTTGCCTGATTTTAAAATAAATCGTTAATTTTAAAATTCGTTAATTAAATTATTTTTATTTATGAAGATTTAATTGAATTAACAGATATTGATTGTCTATAAAAAGACATATAATTTAATAGAACTTTTAGACAATTGGAAGATAGATATTATTGATACATATTTTTGTCAGATCAATTGGTACACTTACTTTCTCTTCCTGCAAACATTTCAAAAGCATGAGCTTCCGGAAATGACTCAGATTGTGGTCCCATCTGTCCACCAATGGTCCGTGATTGATCCGTTGAATATCAATTATCTGAAGAAAGAGTGCAAGCATATATAATCTTCAGCAGCAAACATATATAATTAAAATTTATATTTGCTACTATAGATTACATTAGAAATAAGAACTCTCGTTGGTTTGGTAGCCATCAGGCAGTCCATAGTGTTGCCAGGGTTCACTCAAAGAAGGGAGTGCTAGGCACGTGTGAATTCACAATAATAATAATAATAATAATAATAATAATAATAATAATAATAATACACTTTGACTTATGAGAGATACATTTATTATAACAGATCGCTAGATACGCGCAAACTGCCTTAGTCTTAGTCACGATAAATTGCTTCTCATTGATCTATCCGTTCCTGATGATGCCAATATAACCCTGAAAGAAGTAGATTGAACAGAGCAAATATAAAGAGATCTACTAACAGAAGTCCAAAGAATGTGGAATGTGAAAACCAGTTATTGTGGGAGCCTTCAGAGGACACCATAAACATCTAAATAATATCCCAGGACCCATTAACAAATATGAAGTGCAGACAATAGCACACGTTTTAAGAAAAGTGCATGGCTAAGCCGCTTAGATTTCTTGTTGGAAACGACTAAACCGTATTACCGCCTACAAATTAAAGCGATAAAAAATAAAATAAAATAATAATAATAAACCCCGTGTGGTGTCGGGACCACCTGGTGAATAGCACCACGGGATCTCCCCCTGTCGTAGGATGCGATTATTCGGAGCAGCTGACCGCTGTCCACTGCTTCAAGTTTTCCGTACCTAACCAGTCTTTCCCCTCGCTTCCCAGTTCTCTTCCAGGATCCAACGGGTGTATCTTGAAGATAAAACTCTAATTCTAAGGTGGAAGCTATCGAGCTCAGAGACTGAATGGCTGCAGGTAAGACAGTCGCAAATGATGCCCTCTGGATACCAGGAGACCTACAGTTGTAGATTAGCCTTACTACAGCATGCGGGGCACTGCTGCAGCGGACACAGAATCCCTAGACACTATTGGTTGGGACTCATATGAAACGAAGAAACACAAAAAATGAAATTTATAATACCTATATCGCTTGTCCTGGGGTTTTATAGGAGGCGCATCGTAATGAAATAGCTCAATCACGGGATGAAAACATTCAAGAGCACACCTCTCTTAGAAATAGTATTCTTTGTAACCACACTCAAGATGGACAAGGAATCACAGAAACACCTGGAGGACCAGAATAAGTAAACAACCCTGAAGTAGAGAGGAAATGAAAGAAATCCTTTGGTGCTACTTTTTTTCTGGAAAGAGGTGGGTTGTTTTCAAGCAAGTATTTTTGACCTCTGGAGATCTGGAAACTCTCAAAGCAGACCAAGTATAATACCCATACTGTTGGCAAATCAAAGAAGATATGTTATGAAAAATAATAGTTACATCAGTTGAAATAGAAGAAACCAAGAGAAGTATAGATAAAGCAATCGGAAACAGAATTGATAAGTGACAATGTAGGAACATCAATTGGCAATCCATTCAGAACGTCGACCTGCCAAACCAATAGAAAATAATTAAAGAAAAAAGAAATAGAAGAGAATATAGAAAAAATATTGTATATAGTTAAGCAAATCCCAATGGAGGAAAGGGATAGGTTCGATAGATTGCCATATAATGAGAATGTAGAACAAGCAGTTAGAGCAGCAAATGAAGTAACGCATATTATAATGCAGAAAGTTGAACCAGGAAACATAAAAGAATTAAATGAAATAATGTGTGCAACAGCTAAAATGACCACAGATAGAATAACACAATATAAGCCTAGAAATCATAAGGTAAATCATAAAAAGTTGGTAAAACCAGTGTGGAAACATAGATTACAACAGAAAGTTATAAGGATGCGGAAAGAATTGTTCCTCATCCCAGAGAATCCAGAAAATCTAAAGAAAAAAAGGATGGAAAGTAATTCAAATTAAGCGAAAATATAATATAAATCTGGAAACTGATGAAGAAACACCAATGGAACAACTAAGGCAAAAGAGCTCAGCTACAAGTACAAGAACCTATAGATATGAAAATCTTAAAATCAGTTTATTCAAAACAAACGACTCTAAGAAAATCAAGGAAAGTTGTACAATAAACTAAATGAAAAGAAGAGCAGCGGACTAGAAGAATACCCCACAAATGAAGAAATATAGATCGATAACCTGCCTATCTACCACATACAAGAACTTAACATGTATAGACACATCTATTGCAAGTAGCAAATAATGCCCAAAGAACAAAAAGGATGTGTAAAGGATTCAATGGGTTGCAAAGACCGACTGTTGAAATCAAAGGCTATTACAGAAGATTGTAAATACAAAAAGAACTTCAACATTGCATTGCATTCAAATTAGGATATACTCTCGACAAAACAGAAATAGAAATAAACAGAAATAAAAGCAATCAAAGTAATGAATGAGGACATTCGTATGAAGTTCGGAATGGATAACAGTAACTTTAAAACGTGGAAACTTGTATAATACCTCAGATACAGATTTCAACACATACAAATATTTGTGAATAGAAGAAAGTGATGGTATTGATCATAATCAATAAATTCTTAAGCAGTACAAATTCTGCAATATAGCTCGGGAGTAATCAATTTGCAACTTGAAATATTGGAAGAACAATATCAATATCTGAGAAGTTTTCGAAATACACTTATCTCTGACATGAAATGCTAAGAATTTGAAAAGATACAAGTTCATCTAATAGCAATATAATATCCACAATTGGAGTCATTCCAAAAACCCGCATTCAAGTTTGGGAACACGAAAGTTACCAACGTATACCTACATATCTCTTCAAAAAGCCATTATTATAGCAACTTCCCACATAGTTTGGAAGTTCTTAAAAAAAAGGAAACGATTGACAATTGTCCACTTGGTCCTTTCTACCAACCAACATTTGCTGAGAAAAGGTAAGAAGTACACATAATAATAATAATAATAATAATAATAATAATATTTATATGATAGGAAAAGTTGGAAATATTGGAATAAGACTCACATTCTTAAAATTCCCTATTTCGATATGTATTCGCGATAAGTAATCATCTAATACTCCTTCGAAGAACGTAAAATTTTTATCTAAGTAAACCAGATTGTTCCACATGGGTTCCGTCATCTCACGGAGATCCGGCTTCTTCGGGAAACCCTAAAACAACGAAAAATCTTACATGTTTCCAGTCCAAAACCAATGAAAACAGCATGTATTAAGTACAAACCACTTCTTCCATGTGGTGTGCATTTGTGTCATTCTAAATTATCCAATTATTATCGACCAATTAAAAAGATGGTGCAGAGAGAAGGGATGATGGGGCGAGTGTGTGTGAGATCGAGTGGAATCCTGAAGTACCTTCGTGGGGCCGACGGCGCCACGTAGCAAGAAGTTCCATTCTTTGTTCTTGATTAAATTGGAATTGCGCATGATTTCCGAGCACAGCATAAAGCTGAAGATGAGCTTATGCCTTTCGAACAAGCCTCTGGAGATGTTGGTGTAGACTGCCCGAGTGACCTCCGTGAACAAGATACCCAGGCGCTTCTGCAGGTCTTTCGCCTTGGGGCTGCTTTCGATGACGGAGTTGAAGATCTAGAGACAATACAAAGAGGGACCTCCTACATTGCGCCGGCATAACTGGAGCGTGCTACGAAATGTGCATGAAACTGAATTTTCCAAGCGTGCATCATCGGGACGCTATGGGATACCTGGTTGAAGTACTTCAATGAATACTGGTACATGGGGTCCACCTCTGAGAGCTGCGCCACCACGAAATACAAGACGGAACCTCTGGTCGCCACCGAGCGATACTTCTCTCTCGCCTTGGAGATGCTCTCCTCCGTGATCTCCGCCTGCTTGAGGCGCTTGGAGATGACGAGGGACGTGGCCTGAGGACAAGAAGCAGATCGTTGCCTGAAGAGCCCTCGTCCTCGGACGCCTCGCCCCTCCTCCACCCACCTTGCTCTCGTTGAGCGTCTCGATGAGCTCTTCGTCGTCCAGAATGTTCCCCTTGGCCGCGAACAGCATCTTAAGGATTTTGTCTTCGATGGCGTCTAGCTGGTTCTTATCCGCGTTGATGCCTGTCACCAAGTCGTTCCTCTTCTTCTCCAGGTCGGGACGCTCCAAGCGCACCACGTCGCTGCGGGCAGAAGCGGGTGCTGCGTCGAGGGTCGGAACCGCACCCAACCAAGGGCTCTGCACCTACCTCAGCAGTTGGTCTTCCAAGCCGAGTTTGGTCACAGTGAAATTCACCAACGTCACCATGATGCACACTTCAGGTAGGTAATGAGGATTCGGCAGCTTCGTCGTCATGTAGAATTTGAAATTATTGTCGTATTCCACATCCTTATCACCCAAGCGAATCAGAAGGCGCCCTCCCTACGGCAGAGAAATTACTTGATTCCATCTCGCCTTCGACATTTTCATTACTGTCGAAATGACAAAATAAATAATTTAGTCAAATGTATAGAGAGTAGGTTGAAGGAGATATACAACGATTCAAACACTACCAAAATGAAAATCATTTGTTAGACAATTATTTCACGTTTCAAATTCGAAAATTTCTATTTTTCAGTGGATCTAGTCATTTTGAGGTGAATCGGTTGAGTAACAAATATATTATCTTCGGTTTATGTTGAAAATACTTATGTTGTGAGGTAAGTTTGTTAGTGCAGGAAAAGGGTGGTGTTGATGCTGGGCTGATGAAGCAGTGTAAAATAAACATTTATTGGAATACCATCACTCTTTTTTTTATGATTGCAATTGGATTTGAGGATGTTTTACCTGCATGAAAGTGTTCTTCTGCAGCAGAGGGGCCAGCGACGGGTCCACCTCCTCCGACACGCCTTCAATCAAAACGGGCATTCCGGTTCGAACGGCGCTCTCCAAAATCTGTTGGAGATTGGTTTCAATGGCAGAAACCACTTTCACTTTGTTGTCGCTTTCCATGTTCTTAATCCACCTATTCGCCTGAAATTAATTATTTTTTAAGAAATGGTAAAGAAGGAAAAACAAAATAAATTACACTTATAATTTTATTCATTATTATAAGTTTACATCGTGAACTTCATTACGAATTTATTGAACCCTTTGTCTCACGCAAAATTATGTCAAAAACGCAGTTATGACTATATAATAATATTTAAACATTGTTTTGTTCCTTAATGTGTTTACTGCTTGTAAATGATTTTAAAAGATAAGAATTTTCATATAGTAATAAATATTTGCCCAGATGTGGCAACTCTTGAGTCTTTGGTTTCACATATAAAGGTAACACCAGCACTCCAAGTTGGTCAAATCAAAGAGATTATCTTTTCTTCATAAGACGCAATATTACACCATCAATTATAATTGCAACTATTTCATTTAAATACTCGGTGAGGTATGTTTTTCAATTTGAAACCACAATAACTAGTACTTGCTACCGCGTTCACGCATTTTAGTGATTTCATTCTACTTGAAAATAAATATTTTCTATTGACATAGTTTCGTAGAATATAGAAGACGAAAGGGCGAGGATGAAGATGCATTTACACACACCTGCTCTTGTGGGTCTATCATTAAAGGCCAGCGCTGGCCTTTTGTCACCAGGACAGCGTTTTCGGTGGACATCATGTCTCTTGGAAGGCCTTGCGTATTCCAATTCCTTATTTCGAAAGGATCAGCGAGAGTGTCGATCAAACTGACGAAAATAATCAAAATTAGGGCACAGATATGTACAGAATAAGGAACATATAGAGGATTCGGTCCGGTTAAAATAATCCAAAAACGTGCCCAGGGTGAGGGGTGAAGGACATCGTCTTCCAAAGAGAGTAATGCTCAGAGCAGATGCCGGAAGGTGTGTTAGTGGTTATACAAAGAAACTCTGCATTATTAGACGATTCGCAAAAGTAGTTCCACGAGAAACGTTGAAAAAGAACGGTATTCACCAAATCCCCCGGAATATTCCCAATTTGAACACAATAGTTGAAGGGTTGAGTTCGTTAAGAAACCGCTTTACCCACTTTATCCACTCAACTGTTCAATTTATTCTTAAAGCATGCTCACCTGAATTCTTTATGGGATGGAATATCAAATGTCTGGACGTCTGACCTCCATATTTTTAGCAAAGACTCCCTGTATTTACTGGTGAATGCTCCAAAGTAGGCTATGCACGCTGCCGCGATAAGTATATCACCCAGGAGATATCCCAGGTCATTGGTAAGAGTCTGGAACAAACGAAGCTCTCAATATGACGCTTCGAATACTTGGCCACTGCATCGCGACGCATTTGTACCGTGATCATCTTGTCCCATCTGCCTCTCTCATCTCCCAACGCCGTGGTCAGCTTGCCCGCGCGCATCAAGCGAGTGGCTGTCAGCTCCATGGCGTGCTCCAGACTGGTCTTCTCGGCGACGCTGGCGTCGTAGCTGGCCTCCAGCTTCGCGATTTGAGCCTCCACATCTGACAACTTCTGCTGCTTCTCTTTCAACACGGTCATCACGGCGTCCAACTCCTTCTCCGCGGCGTGCAGCCTGGAAGTCAATTTACACAACTGAACAAATCGAAAATATGAGGAACTATTGCGCGAAGTTATCACTATTTTGGATAGTCGTCAGAAATTCATTAGGTAAATTCGAAACCTAGAGAAGGCAGTTAATTCCTATTCATTTATAAGAGTAAATGAATTAGGCCATTGGACGAAAGAAACGACCAAAATTAGTTTTGAGCGTTTTCAAAACTAGACCACCGACATCAGGAGATCATCGTCTTTGGAATATTTAAACTTCCTCTAACTGAAATGATTGTTTCATTGTAGATTTTGGAGAAACGCTCGTATTGCGTTAAGAGCCCATTACCTCTTTCTCTTCGGTTCCACAACGCGATAGACTTTCCCATAGGCATCGATCGCTCGAACCCACATGCAGATGGATTTGCACACTTTGGATTGCGTGGCCACCGTCTCCGGCACGAAGTCCGGGTGCTTGATGTAATCCTTGAGCTTACGGAGAGTGGCATCCGATATATTGTCCTTATCAAAATCTTGAAGTTTTTTCAGGAAATTCGTGTCCCCTAGCACAGCTTTTGCAGCAGCCCAATCAGTTCTGAAATGAAGGATAAGACTCAGAGTATAGTACGAGAAAATTTCATATTGATTACGATTGCCTCATATACATGAATACAGAAAATTTGCGTTTCTTTTCTGCCCGATCGGAAAAAGTAAATCACACGAATGAAATAGTACAAGAGTTCTTATTGTTTCAACTTTTTCTTTTTCGAAATAACGTTTAAAAATTACGTATTTTTGAACAACAACCTAGCCACTATGTTGGGCAGAATTTTTCTGGAAAAGATGACCCGTAGGACGGGTTGCGTTTACCCGCGAGTGAGTCCGCAAGACCTGTTGGCTCGGTTCTAAGAACTGGTCTTACGGAACTTTCGATCGACATTTGCACAAGTCAGTTCCGTTACGTGTAAACAAAACCGATGTCACTTTACACGAGAGTGCTCTGGCGTCCAACGATGCTGGCAAACTGTGATATTTTCTGTGCCTCACCAGTCGAACGGATCGACGAAGGGGCGTTACTAGATGGGGGATACGGGAGATCAATCCCCTCCAAAATTAAACAAATGTCGTTTTGGTATTTCTCCTAATATATGTATATTCACACCCACAAACGTATGTATATATAGCCTACATATATAATACATACGTGTGTGAGAGTTATTGCCCCCCGAAGTAAATTTATGTTGACGCCCTTGGTCCGACGTAGCTGTTTGTGTGAAGGCAAAGCATGAATAACAAACTAAAAACGCGATTAGTTAGAGAATCTCATTCATAATGTGTCTTAAGGATTAAAAATGTTTTATTGTGAATGCTGCTGTTCAGACATTTTTGACAAGTTCTCATTAAACAACTGAGTCGAATCATTTTAGACGTTGTACTGAATCATTTACTAAGTGAATCATCTCTGGAGAACACTCTCTTTGGTGAAGTTGAGTGATTTATGTTGATAGTTGACGAGCTAAGGAAATTTTCCTTTCAAGCCATAGGTTGATTCAAATTTTTTGCCATATACTTAAAAAAACAGAAGAATTATTCGTCATCTTATGATTCAACGTGTTACTTACAAGTTCCTTCGCCGACTACATTCGAGTGGCAATCCTGTATCACGCAAGAGTTGAGCGAAGCAGAAATTTCCTCGCCTCGTCACGAGACGTCACTCCAGGTCGAGTTATCAGGTTGTAACATCGATTCATCGAATCAGATTGGCAACGACGCACTAATTTCTAAGGTATATAAACCACATGGCTTCTTCTACCAGCTCTACTACTCAGTTCTAGTACAACCACGTCTACTACGATTATTACTACTAATGAGAGGATAAACTTCTGATCTCGCCTCTCTTGTCATGGTTCGAAATTCTTCATTGTCGGCGCCAAACCGACATATATTTTCTCTTGTTGAACCCTTCACAATAGGGATTATTACGTTCGAACACAACGCATCGCTACTTTTATTCTCGTCGCCAAGTCGACATTTTCTCGCAAGATCGAGCCTACAATTGCACCTGAGAAGATACTTGCAACAGCGAGATCACTACTCGTCAACTATTTCTTTGTCAACACGAAAACCATCCGGATCGACTCTACAACAGCTTCAACCAACTGGTTTCCAGGATCTTCTCTCCATATCATCATGTCATCACTAGGAAATCATTAGTGTTATTATTTCTCATCATTCCATAGCATGTCATTAATTCATTTTATTATTGTTAACCATTAACTTTCATCTCACTCCCTCATCCATCATCACTTTGCATTTTTCCAATTATTATATTCTTGTGCAGGTAAGATTGAACTTGTCTGTACAGCTGCTTTGTGTATTATGATATACTATTCATAACTGTTCTGTCCTGTTTAAAGCTCAATATGAACAGTGAACGTTCACATTGTCATTCAGAATATTAGTAAGATCAAATTTTCATGCGATTTAATCGTTCGGACTGAGCTAGGCGGTATGATGACGATAAATTCTTCTTTGCTGCATTTGCTTGGACTTGCTGGGAATAGAGGGATTTCGGGTGTCATGGCTGTCTTCCAAAGTGACCGACTCATTGCTGGACAAGTTCTTGTTTCGAAAAACGAGAGTCGGGTTATCGAAGTTCACATGTATTCGGCTCTGAATTTTGTGACGAAAAATGATGCTGACCATTTTGCTCAACGAACTAAACATACTTACAAAGAAGTTGGTGGATACTGATAGAGCAAATGTAAGGAAAAGCTTTCGTCGGAAGTGAATTTGAATGTTACGTCCACGATTGTTATTGTTGTGTGAATGTATGTGATACAGATCGGGGCAAGTTGGCATCACGACGGTCCCGAAAACACTCGAAACATTGAGTACTGTAAAACATTCACGGGATATATTCTGCCGAGCACATCTAAGGTCATATGATTTGTTTTAAGAGTAATGTTTTCACATTATTTTTCATAAAATAAGATTTACGCTGTATATTCGTTTGAAGCAAAAAGAAAAGATGATCTAAACAGGCAATAAGAAGAAAACACTTTCAATTAAAATTTTTAACTCGCTCAAATTATGGTATATTCTTCTCCATAGTATTGAATTATGTTCGTTTATTGAAAGTGACAAGGACCAAGGTAAATGGACGTATTGGGTTCGTGAATGCTCACTTGGACCCCATGAGCAGACACACGGCTTCCATCACGAAGCGCACCAGCTGCGGCGGTTTGTTGAACACTCGCAATTCATTGATGTCGGTCTTGTTGAGCGATTCGAGGGCTTTCACGGCCGCATTCATCGCAGGCATCGCGGCTGCCAAGTCTTGTTGCGCGTCGTCAGCGAGGCTCTGGGTTTCTTTGGCTTTCGCCTGCAAAAGGATTCAAATGCAGTGTGCTATTGATGCTTATCTAAATGCGGTTTATTGTTAGGTTAGGTTAGGATAGGTCAGGTTAGGTTAGGTTAGGTGGTGGATAGAAGGAGGTTCGCTTTCAAATCGTCACAGCTATACACGATGTGGGACATTCATAGCTACAAGTCTTTCTGGCCCCACCGGGTAACTTGGTGGTGACAACAGTCACTGGAGGGGCAACTCTATCCGACGGACAAAGAAGTCGAGTATTAACGTTATAAACGAATAAGAGAAATTAATGTTTTCCTTAGTTTCTGACGTGAATCTACTGTAGTGAAACTAAGTAAACTTTTAGTCAACGAAGTAGCTGACCACGTGGAGGACAATAAACTAATTTATTCTCCGGAAGCGAGCAAGGGACCATCCCAGCAATTCCGATCAAGGGCCCTAAGGCAGAGGCAAATTCCACATTTCAGCAGACTCCTAAAAGTAAAACCATATTATGATATCAACATAAAACTATCAAATTTATATTTAAACAGAAAACAAAAATACACAAATACCTACTTATCAAATCTTTAAACTATTCCGAAATATTGGCAATTAATCGTATCTGTTAAAATAACTCTAAATTCCAGATTAGTAGTAACCTGGGTTGGGATCGACATTCACTAAAAAGTTCAAAATAAGCAAAAAATGATTATAAGATATATAGCCAGCGTACAATAATACAAAAAGTGCTATGCGCGCTTTTTGACCCATTTGCTCCTGCGGCTGGAGTCAATACAAACTTATTAATGTAAACTTGTCAGTATATAATATCGCGTCTCAGTAGCAACGTTGGAAGTTCTGTCTACTTACAAGCAGTTTGTCCCAGACAACCAATTTTACAAGTATGCGTTTACTTATTATTCAGAAAGTACTGGTGTAAATTTGGTCAGTTGAATAATTCCACTAAGCTCGTTCGTACCGTATGAGCTATATTTCAATAATAAATCTGTAAATATTGATTGATTATAGTAATTTAATCTAAAATTTACAATGTATCTTCAAATATCTTAAATGCAAACAAAGAGTTGTTTTAAAGACTGTATGGTGGATGTCCAGTTTCACGATATTCACTTGCACCACCGCAAACACTCGAATAGTGAAAATCTTTTCCCGATCTCCTCACCTTCGCTGTGTTCTCGTCCTTCATGACGAGTTGGCGCACTTTGTCCGCTTGCTCCTGCTCCTTGGCAAGGCTCAGCATCAGCTTCTCCGTGGCTTCGCTCTTCTTCTGCAGCTCGGGCTCCATGGCCTGCAGCTCCAGCTTCATTTCGTCCACCACCACGTTGGTCTCCAGGATTTTCTGGAATCGTTAACCGTTAAATACGTGAAACATGTATTATATTATATGAATAAGCAAAATTAATTAGATTTGTCCATTTGTATAAGTGATATTTAATACAAATAGTGAGTAATATTACAAATTATAACATTAATAGTCATATATTTAATAAACATTCCACGTTTAGATTTATAGACAAGTGTTTCAGATTGCCCATCCAGGCCTTTAGAAAACAATTTTGCTGCAAATCTTGAAATTTGCTATTACGTGCGACGAGCAACATTACAAAAACAAATGGAATTAATGATCGTCCTGCAAACGAATAAAATAAATCAATTTGTTTACTCGATTGAAGTTCATTTAGTTCATTCGGTTTCAGTGGCATTTGCAAAACCAACAAAATTCAAACCATGGAGGTATAGCAAGGAGACGAATCGGTTACTTACTTTCCCGACAGATAGCGTTGCTGTTCCATTCGCTTCGGGATTAGAGTGTGTGGTATTCACGTATAAAGGCAATTTTTACTCATTCGGACGTTATAAAAAAAATTTACGAGTCAAAATGCCTTCCTGTTTTGCATCAGTAACTATCCAAAGGACATTTAAAGAAATAAGTTGTTACAACAGGAGAATCCAAGCTTTCTTCTGGAGACTAACGTTAGCTTTTTTTATTAAATTCAAACCTATGTAGAAAGCACGAAAAAATACCATAAATTTTTCTCCGAGGTTATTTCTGTAAACATCTGCTCTATTAATATAGATATCTAACTGCAGAGACGTGATTCATTATGTTTATAGATTTCAAGTCGTATATTGCAAAGGCATTTTTCACAATATTCAGTGAGGTGTTCGTTTCCTTAAAGAGTCATTTTGCTTTTCTTAACACGCTATTAATATAGTGACAACACTGTTGTGAGCTAGCATCACTGAAATCAATATTAATTCTCTTTATCTGCCGAGATGTTATTCACTTTAACTACAATATAAAGTAAAATTCAAAATGGATGCTCATCAAGTCAGATGTGTCAGTTTTCTAATAAGGCGTTGTCGGCATTAATGTTATTAGTTGTTTGTTACGTGAACTGTTTTATTCAGAGGTTCACAACATTCTTTTTTCGCTGCAGTGATCAATGGACCCACATTCCCTTTTCTGATGTGATTCCCTTCCATTCTAAATTCAAGACGTTAGTTTTAGTTCATTTTATTTAATCGTAAGAAATTTTTCGTTAAAAAATTATTTGAATACTAAAGAAACTAAATTTGAAGAATGAGCAAACAAATCACTCAATGTTTATGCACTATAAGTACTTTAATCATTTTCTGTATTCAATAAGAAAGTTCATCTTAATTTATTGTACCAAATTTTATTTCATTTTCTACATTTTTTCTTAAGTACTACACATTTCCTGGAAAGACTCTAGCCATTTGTTTGAAGCAGTGAATCCCTGTAGTTCAAGTTATTTTCGGAAAACGGAACACTACTTCCTGTGGTGTTGTTCTTGTTCAGTCATTTCTCGCGTTCTTCTGAACCACAAAAAAAGTAACTTCATTTTCCTCGTTACTATGATTGTTAATCAATTTTGCAGCTCCATGAATCTTTTTCATTCAGTTCAAATTGTTAAAGACACACGATTCGTTTAGAAATATTGGTCACAGAAGTATCCTTTGAAACACAATTTTTTATGTACTTTCTACTTCTCAAGTGCCATTAGTTCAATAATAATAAAACCATCTTCAAATTAGGAAAGTTTTCAACAAAACGAAAGAGAAAGACAACACACGCAGTTCACTCCAAGAATCTAAATTTTTATTTAAATGGGAAATGAAAAAAATTATCTATAAACATTATCATAGAAATTGTAAGTGAATATTTTTTTAAAAAGATAATTTCAACCTAATCGCAAATTCTCCGTGTCTCAAGCTTAGGCAAATCAGAGTGCGTCTCGACGCAAATGCTCTCTGGTGCTAACGTCCAAAAATGGTCCACTGTAGAAACGCCGATTAATCTTCTTCCTATACTGCAAACTTACTCTTAACTTTCGCATGAAAAGGACTCGGAGTAACTTAAATAATAAGTTTAATAATATGTCAAAAAGTAATAAATAATTTATTAATATGCCAGAAAAGCAGTTACAAACTGCGTTTGACCGCGCCGAGGAAAGTGAACTAATTTCCTTTCCGGAAGCAAGCAAGGGACCATCCCATCAATGAATTTAATGTGAAATAATGATAATAAATGAGTTCTTTCGTATTTTTAGACACGTTTTTACCCAATTCTGAGACGGTCGATTATGGAAAGAATGACCCATGCACAAACATCTATTTCTATGTAAATACTGGTAACTGACCGTCATGCCACTTTCATATCGCTCCCTTTTCTTCGTGATCGTGTCTTTCTGCTTCTCCAGCATCGCCTTATATTGCTTCAGAAGATCCAAATAGGAGCTGGGTGTGGTGTAGAAATAGCGGCGCATTTCACTGAGGTACTTCGCCGACGCTAGTCCCACGCTCTGCAACACGACCCGCAACGACGCGCATATACCGATGCAATCTGGTCTTACAAAGATTTTTCTCCGCCATCTGCCGTAAGTATCTGTGGGTCTCGAACGTGCGAAGTATATTCATTGAAAGCTATGTCTTCGACGAAAACAGCCGTCCCATGATAGAAGGATCAGCAGTGACAAGGGTTGGGGTATTAGATCTCAGAATTGTCAGAAATTATTACGAAAGTATGTTCGTGTTCTCAGTCACATGTTCATGTATCTTACATTCATTTCTGAACAAGTTTCTCACATTTGGATTTTTGGGAAACCGGAACGTACCTGTACTTCGACTTTAACATTCGGGAACAGAACATGCCTCATCAATTCGTGTTACGTCTACGAACAATCACTATCAGCACCCACGAGCAACCAAACAGCTCTCACTTCTTAACTGAGATGAGAGAAGGCGCTAAGACCATATTGCCCGGGAAACATCAGTTTAGTCCTTCAGCCACTTTGCCCCGCGGTGAATGGCATTTACTGGAGCGTGGACACCGCTTAGGTTAGATTAGGTTAGGAGCTGTTTGAGTTGAACGCATTAAAACTTTGTGGGCAACGAAGAGTCTTGCAGCGTCCAGCCATTGCGTGCTTGGTGACGGCTCATGAGGTTTCTGCGATTTTTTAACGAAAGAAACATTCAAGTCTAAAACGCATAATAGTCTTCAGACTTTTCCTTAGAGCCATTTTGGAGTTAATTGTTACATATTTTGCAACTCGGGTAAAATAATAAGAATTTTAATACGAACAAATCTTCAGAATAAATTAGCACTGAACTCTTCACGATGAGCAAAAGAGAACGCAGGGTCAGGCCGGAGTTTTTCGCACGAAACTAGGAGAAACGAGCGCACAATTATAATGTCTCTAGTAAAAATGGCCATCTGTTAACGCCAAATGGCTATTAATTTTAAGTGGCCACCAATGGCCTTTGGCGATAACAGATGGCCACCACTATGGCCATTTTTACCAGAGTGGATACATACTTTGCTACAGTTCTTGAAATTACTCTTGTTCGATACTAATTACGAATTTCATTGAATTACAATCTAAATCATCCGAACTCAATAAATACAAACCATATGCATGTTGACGCAAATTTGTGCGATTTTGGGCACCAGCTCTTCGTTATTTAGCTCGCGGAGGCTGCTTATGGCCACTTGCAGCAAGGCGTCTTCCGGCCAGTCGATGTACCAGTCGATGGTGCAGCAGTTGACCAGCGACGGAAACATCCGGCAGCGGCTCCTGTTCCGAAGCATCGTCACGTTACTTTTGTGTGCATTCGTGTATCTTTACCAAAAATAATGCAATATAACAATCGCTGACTTCCACGAATTCAAGTTGAATCCAAATGCATATTAATAATAGTCACTCAAGCGACTATTTTCTGAAAAGAAGTTAATATAACAAAGTACTATTCTTTCCACACTTTGCTCGATGCAGAAAGAACACAATAGCGCCACAAGAGTAAATGAATTGGCCCATATTGGCGATGGATTTAAGTTTTGAGAATTTCGGATGTCCTGCCAACATAACGCAAGGTACAAATATCATTACTCTTATGGACGATGGCAACGTAAACGTGTTGGCTACACTGTGCACAAGCGCTGTACCAACACGAAGCAGTTGAACTAAAAATAAATAATTAATTATTTTCGAGAGATGTTACAAACTGCCTAAGACCACATTGAGGACAATAAAGTAATTTACTGCGACTAATACACAATAAACTATTAAACATAGTACATTTCCGTTCATGTTTTTTTCTTAAGTGGAGGCAAAGCAAGATGACTTTGAGTATACTACGTTACTGTGTTTGTGGTGAGAGGTGGTCATGGCGGATGTGAGGTTATGTTGATATACGAGAGATTTGTTGGTTGTGTGCGCCGTTTGAGCACGTGTTGGTGTACTCACAGTGTACGCTCGCATACAATTAGTTTGTCTGGGTTTACAATTTTTTGTATAATTGGAGTGGAAGGGACGCTGTGCAAAGTGTATCATTCCATGTCCGTTACGCGGTTAGCATCATCAACGTAACGTATACGCATGTACGGTATGCGAAAACTTACACATACAGTGTCTTATTCATGACTTGTTTTGCCTCCTTCGTATTGGATGGCATTTAGTTTTGTAGCCCTGATGAGGAGCTCAATGGAAAGTCGAAACGCAGGTAAGGTTAGTCCAATCATCTCTTTTCTTATTTATATTAATTTGCGCGATAGTTTAATGAAGAATAATAAAAAGTTATATCGTTCTAATTTGTCGCAAATAGTTATTTATAAAGATAGACATATATAATGTGATCTCCCTCCCATCCGTGGCTCAGGTGGTAACGTTCTAGCTCATCACCAAGTCATCCCAGGTTCAATTCCCGGTTGGACCAGAAAAATATTGTAGCTTTTAATGTCCCAGTTTATATAGCTGTAACTACTAAAAAGCGAAACCTTTCTTCTATCCACATCCTACTGCTCCTAGTATCAATAATAATTCTTACTATTACTAAATTCGTTTCTTAAAAATAATTTCTATAACTTGCATATTGAGTACCATAATAAATAATGACTAAGTACTGAAATCAAAATGAATAAATTTTAATCCACGAAATATGGAATATCGTGATTAGTGAATGTAATTTTGTCGTGACGGCGAAAACAATGGTAGACTGTTCTAAGAGACTAAAACTGCAGATAATACTCTATGAAAGAGACAATTATCTCTTCAGAAAATGAGTGAAATTATTTTAAAAATTAATGTAGACCTTCAAAAACATTTTCTAAGAGAATTATCCTTTATAAAATATTTGGAAAGTACTTTATTTTCGAAAATAAATCCTTTCTCTTAAGAGGCTATGTATTTTGTACTTATTAGTATATATGTCACATAAACGACAGGAAAGCTAGAATTGGTATAAACACATTGAGTCCGAATACAAAATTGATGGCATTCAAACTATTTAATTCTCTGTCTGCAGAACGACTTTAAAATACTTTAAATCGTTAGTGAGAGTGGAAAGGGGGAGGAGTTGAACCATTGAACGAGTTTGAAATGGAAACTCGAGGTCTTTGGTTCAGTACCTGAACGTGTCTCCGACTGGACTCATCGAGATGACGACGTGTAGTTTACTCCGCACTCGACTGATGAAATACTCGAAGATTCCATCTCGATTGGCCTCGTCCACTCCTCCGGTTTTCGCGATTGGACGAACGGCGATGATCACTTGCTCGTATTCGTCCGATTCGAAGAGATTGGGCACGTCTCCTGCGACAGGAAGTTAGCCTTATTGCACCGACTACAAACGCTGTATTGTGTGGGGTTACAACCGCCATGAACACTTACTTTCGAATATATTACATCAATCAAAGTGCTTCTCTTGAAAATTCCGTATTCTCTCTATTGGAATACAGAATGAGGTTCCGGTAAACCGAATCTCGGCGTGCGGTGGCCGCTTGGGGAAGACTAATGAGACGGATGTTAATGGGCAAGAAACAAAATTCATAAGATATATAACCGTAACCAATGTCGTCATCACTGGAAACGCACAACTAATAGATTCTTTGCAGATAATCAAGTGAACAAGATTTTTAGCCATGCCTTCAGTACTTCCTTCCCGTCATGCCTTTCAGTCTCGAAAAGAAACAATGTATGCATCCAATACGATACCACACGAGCTAAAAGAAATTCTTCGTATTTTACTTAACCTTGAACTCTAATCCACTCAATGAGGACATTACGCGCAAAAACTCTCTAGGATGAAATAAATCGAGGGATAAATAAAAGACAGGAGTTTCAGACAACGCCAACTGAATGACAATGAAGAAGAGTCGAATGAACTTCAGAAGAGTGGAAGAGAACATCTATAACTACAAATATGCTCCGCAAGGATTTCTCCATCTCATGATGGTTGGTACGGCCAATTCAACGCATTGTTTTTGGCTGAGTACAACTGAGAGAGATGATTACCTGAGTTCAACATGTTATTAATATCCTCCAAGAATTCTTCTTGGACAATCTGAGAGTCTGTAATGAGGAAAGTGTTGTCCTTCCCTTGAACTCCAGCTTCCACGAACAGCTTCCGGAGGTCTTCGCGAAAAGCATCGTAGTCGTATGACCTCGTCAATTCGATCTGGAAGCATCTGCAAGAAGAAGAAGAGTTGGTTAGACATTTTAGCAAAACTAGATTGAGATCAGTATTATGTTCAATCGACATCCATGTTTCGGACAGAAGACAGTACTTCAGCTCACGCAGTGAACTTGCCGGCTCATATAATGGTTCTCCGGATTAAAAATCATGAGATGCATTCACATAAGTTCAATCATTTCAGCATTAGACGAAATTCACGTTTCAACGCATGATGGATCTGAAAATGCATCACTGAGACCTTACATAAACGTGAAAGAATGCAAACCCGTGTATATCACATGCTAAAGAGTTTACAAGAATTCCTTAAGATTAACTGCGTACGGAAATCGAGATTATCAGGGCCTCGTGCTTGCCCTTGTACTGTAATGAGTACTCTTGTTGGCGAAAATGGAAATGGCATTTCATATAGCCGCAACCTGTAAACTTTCACTTTTAAAAATGAGACCCATGCCGCTCCTTTTATCAGGAATATTCTGTCTTAGTGACGCAGAATAATGAAAACTGTTTGATCCATTTTAACGACAATGATTATTTCCCCCATTTTCCTTCGGAGGCATTCGTGCATCTCGACCGTCGAGTTAGGATAGGGTAGAGCGAGTTTGGGACTCTGCGCATGCGTTCCAAGATTGAATTTCGTGGTCACGTGACTAAGGTTAAGAAGCTGTTTTTCTTCCATAAGAACACACGCGAATTGTGTGTGATTGCAACATTTTTGCAGAGGCAGTTCGTTTCAAAGATCTTAACTTTAAAAAAAAGTAGGAGAAGTGATTGGGGACAGAGTGTTGTATTTTTACACTCCAAATAACAGTGAGATGCTAGTCCAGTTGACACTTTTTATTAAAAACTTGGAAGCAGTAGTCATCGGATAATCATCATGGTTATGAGCTGCCGTGCTTCTAATTGCGCGGAATGTAATAAGACAGGAGGATAGATCACATCGATCATTTACAGATCAATTGTTTATGTATTTTATAATATAATTATACGTTTGTGTAATGGCCTCGGTGTCGGCGAACCGCAGAGCCCCAATAAAGAAAAAAAGAACATTTGTGTCAACGAATTAGCAGGACGTTTTGACCCCGTTTCATGCTTTTAACAGTGATGAACAACTTAGTTTGACATCATCTTCATGAAAAAGTACAAGTGGCGTACGCAGAAAAGGTGGGTTTTAATCTCGGAATATTCTTGGGTTATGGGGACTTAACTTATATTAGCGTACTGTTTTAATCATGAAGTTATGATATAATAGCCACGACATAAAGTATTAAAATTTATCAGTAGACCTAATATTTTCACTAATTTTGATACTTGACTTCTACAGAGGTGTATTATTTCTGATTGGAGTGACTTGAGCTCCCCAAGATCCGACAGAACATAAGGAGTTTAATTTGCGCAATATGCGAGGAATGAATAAACATGATGCTAATATGCACTTGTATTCACTTGTTAAGCTTTGTCTGATCCTAAATTGAATTTGTCTGGTGTGATGCTTATGAAAGTGTCGCTCAAAATAGAAACATTCTTTGTCTGAAATCCTAACGATTTCCCAGTCCCTCAGATGATCACTTTCCTAGCAGTTCATTGAAGTTCATTGTTATTTCTGGATTGATTAAATTTCTTTAGTGTTGTGTGAGTCTCTCTTTTTGACATGCATAGCATGCCTAACATGTTTTGTATTTTCTTTTGTAAACTATAGGAAAGATTTATTTATTGAAGGGAAATAGTGCACAATTTTTTCCATCTGTGTCTTGTTGTACTCCTAATCTATGTTCAAAATATAATTATCTCTTATAAATGTTCCTATTAATTAATATGATAGGATAAAAGTATATTTTTACTACTTTAATATTATTGTTTCTGAAACATTTTTAAGTTCTATTGCTTTGTCTGTTAAATTATATACACAGCTTTCTTTTGTTCTAATGTGCAGCCGATAAATAATTCAATATCCTTCCTGTATTGGTTTCTTTTCCATACCAATTTATTACTAGTCAGTTTCCAAGTGTAATAATTATTTCTTTTTTAATGTAATTTTTTTTCTTTCTTGATGTGAATTTTATTGTAGACATGGCAAATTGTGTATGGACTTAGTTGCATAGATTAATGTAAAATATACCATCCACATAACGTTCACATAATTTATATAAATATAATTTCTCCTAAATATCTTGTTTCAAATCTTAAATTACAAATTGTTAAGATATCGGGTTTAGTGGATTACCATGGGACAATTCTCTACTTGTAGATATATCTTGTTTTTAAATTATGTTGTGTTTAAAATAAACTATTGCTATTTCCATTTCACATCCTGGTATAATGCAGCGGTGTATTGGCCAATGTGTTATTACTGATTTAATTTGGTAAACAAGCCAATAATAACACCACATTCAAAGTTAATAATTGTTTCATACATGTAACACTAAATCTTTGTACTTACTAATGAAATCCGATATTAATACAATCGTACGACTACTTCTGAGGATAATCATACATTATCTGCTAATTAATTTTAATGGGGATGGGGAGACTTAAATGCTTTCTGTTGAACTGTTTATTCAGTTTATCCTAACTTTACATTATATTCTGCACTACATTTCTGTTAAATGAATTAGTCCTCAGTTTTTAACCCGGTTTTGATTAATTTATTAACTGGCCTGCAGGTTCATTTGTAACAAAGTTACTTTGTCTGTACTTGACAAATAAACATGTATTTTCAAATAAAAATATTTAAATTGTTTAAGATCAAAAGTTTTTTGAGAAATTAATACTATTGTAATCGATTCTGTTGTTCCATTCTAATCTTTCTCGTTAAGAGAAAGGCGATTCTGGGAGAGTAATTTACACAATAATGAGGTGATATTACTATTCCAATTCCTCACAGTACCCTCTGAAGGATCTACTATTTGGTTTGCTTCGCCTGTTGGTGATTAAGATCTTGTCGTGTTCATTTTCATTTTTTTGAAGCAGTTATTATGGTGTATTTAAGAGAACATATAAGTCAGTATTAAAAAATATACTACATTACAATAATAGGGACATAGTTTGATTACCTGGGAAGTTTTAAACTAGGTAATGACAATGAATGATCCAATTCTCTCTGCTATGGACTAATGTGCATTAATATGTAGGCGTTCAATTAGTAACCATGTATTGATGAAAATACTTCATTACAGATTGTCCTTTTTTCGATATTTCCTATTACTAATTATTTTTTGAAATAAATGTTTGGTTCCTACCTTACACGGGCCATTAATAGAGGTTTCTCTGGAAAATTATTTTTTTCTATTTTGCCTTCAGCGTTTGTGTTGTCCTAAGTACATTATAAGTAGTCTATTGTTCATGGTTTTCAAACTATCATGGAAGTTCGTCTTTAACCATTGCTCTCCTTTCACACCAGCACGCACAAGTGTGTAGAAACCGCTTCTATCATTGGTTACTGCCCGCGTGAGCGTACAGTTCAAATTCACCGCGTTACTTTTTGTCCTATAGTCAAAGTCACTATACTTTGCTTCGAGAAATTCAACTTAAGAAGAAAAACATGATCGGAAATGCACTGTGTTCATTAGTTTATTTTGTATTAGTCGCAGTAAATTACTTTAATTTCGCTCAACGTGGTCATAGGCAGTCTTTAACAGCTGCTCTCTTGACAATACATTATTTATTTATTGTCAGTGTAACTGGCTCGATGTTGGTGTAGAACCTGCACTCAATGTAGCCAACTCTATTACTTCGCCATCCTCCATAAGAGTAATGATAAGGGAACCTCGCGTCCTGTTGGCAAGATATTCGAAATTGAATCCATAGCCAACCTCGGACAACAATTCAATTCTAGTAGCGCTGTTCTGTTCTTTCTGCATCGAGCAAAATGTGGAACAAATATTTGTTTCTTTGTTGTATTAACTTGTATTTGTTTATAGCAATAAGTCGCTTTTGTGACTACTGTTAATATTTATTTGGATATTACTTAAATTCTTTGTGAGCACGCTTTTCTGTTTCAAGGATTTGTTTCGTAGAGGTTGGCAATTTGTGTAAGGCAGCCATATTGAATAATCTTAAGCAAAGAATCGTGACTTTGAGTACAAGTCACGTGGTTGAATGTTGGAACACATTTCGTTCTCTCTCGCTCTAACCTAACCTAACCTAACCTAACGTAACCTGCGACCAGAAAGGAGCGTCTACTTGTAATTGCAGAGATGTGAGGCGAGGCGCGTGAGGCTCTGCTTGCCCATCCCGGCGACCCCCACCAGCAGCGCGTTGCCGCGTTCGAAGCGCACGATTCTGGCGATGCGCAGGATGTGGATAATGGCGTCCATGAAGAAGATCAACGCCATCTCCCTGGTGGTCCCGATGTTGTAGTCCAGCAGCGCGTCCTGGAACATCGCCAATGAAACCACTCACACGCGGCTACAAGTAGTAGACCGATAACCTTTTTGTGTGTCGCGCTGGGCGTTCCATGAAAATAATTCTCTTCCACAGATAGGACAAAAAATAGATCGTACAGAAAGCTCACCTGAAGTGCGTCTTTGAGTTTATCAATATCTGTGATTTCTTGGTACAAACGTCGATCTCCCTGGGTCATGAAGTCTCCAAATAATAAGACTGGCGGCTTTTCAATGATGTCGTCCTCGGGAATTTCGAGAATAGGATTTGAGAATATTCGAACGCAATTGGTTTTCATCATATGATAAAAGTAACTCTTGTCCTCGATGTTAATGAGACGGTCGTGAAACACTCGTAGGCATTCGTGATAAAACAATCTGAAAAAAGAGAGAGACAACTTCGGGTTTTCCACAGTTTGAATTCTTAATCAATACATAAAGTAGTGGCACCGGTACAAAACCATTACACATATTTTTAAGTCTTCATTCTAGTGTAACAAGAAAAGAATTTATTCAGAAATATTTTCAGAATTACTTCAATCTTCTGCTGTTTACAGTCATTTCTTAAACTCGCTCTAGTCAAATATATCATTCGATCTTAAAAGGACTCCAAACAGGGTTAATAAGTTGCGTCGAGGAAAAGTTTTCAATAAATAATGTGTGGAGTCCTACTAAGGTCTATATATATTTCTTCTGCCCAAAATTCATTCATGGACGACATACAGATACGCAATTGACTCTTTCCAAACATTTCATTCTCTCTCGCTCTAACCTAACCTAACCTCACCGTAAGATCTCACTGGCTTCTCTGACGGCCTCCGAATCCACCTGCAAAACGCCCTGAATGCATTTCGATAAGTCTCGCAAGTTGAACACATAATGCGATTTGTCTGGAGTCGGCAGCAGATCTTTGGATATTTGGTTGTATATTTCGATAGCACAGTTTACTATAGGTTCTCCACATTTCCGGATGGATTCGTTAAATTCTTCCAAAAATCCAACCATTATTTGCTGCAAAATGAGAATTCGATATCAATTAGTATTTTCTTTTATCAATAAAAGAGTACATACTGCCTGGCTTCGTTCGTAAATTGTTTACTTAAGATATTTAGTTGCAATATTACTGAAGGTTATAGTACCCGAGAATTTTGTGGAAGCACTCAAAAATGTATCTTTTTCTAAAATAGACGAAATCCACGCAAATCGAAATTTCATTGTTCAAGAAGTCACCCCAGAAAATTAAAAATTTTAATTTTTGAGTTCGAAATTTATACCATCGGGCGTGCCCTTCAGTTACTACTACACAGAAACAAAACTAATGTGCGAGAATCAGAAGCGAATAAACTCACTTTGAAAATGGTTTTGAGAGTCGCCGTCTTGGGCGACGGAATGAGCAACATGGAGAAGTGGCGAGTGAAGCGAGGAGTCAATGGGTTTCTACCTCCCCCGGGGGGCGCGCAAGCGGCCGCCAGAACCACGTCCTTGATTTCTTTCCAAAACATCTTGTCTCGGTCGTACAATCCTTCGAAATCCAAGTATTGCCTTGGAGAAAACGTGATTCGATGAGCGAATAACGAGAGGTCGTGAGAGGCTTTTCGCTGTAAGCTCCAATTGCTCGGGAATTTTCAAAGCGCCAACGCGATGGCAAGCGTTATTTTTGTATTTTTGTAAGTAAGAAAATCATCGCCGGACTCTGATTCCTGATTAAATGAAAATAATCTCCCTTTTGGCGCTTTCAAAATCCCAAAAGAAGTGAATCGATACCTCAAGAGCTCGATTGGAGGCTGCGATCCGTATGTGTCCAGTTTCGGCATATTCACGTCATCCACGAAGAAAATGACTTTCTTTCCGGACGGAGCCCCCAGTTGGGTCTTCTTCCGTTTCTCTAATTTGGTCTCTAACAACTGCTGCGTCCGAGCGCTAGTCGTCTGAGCCGAGAAATTTATCGCTACCGGAATATAGGTTCCTTTTTTGAATAATTCATTTAGAACGTATTTAGCTACGACTGATTTTCCAACACCTGTAACAAAATTATTGAACTACAGATGTGAAACACGTTTGCGATGTTTCATATCCTATACGATTGGTTGTTATCGCGGCCATGGCTTCATTAGACAGAAGGGATGCAAATGTGTCTCTTATGATGTCCACCTCAATCCGCTCCATTGTCTCTGCTGCTAAAATGGTTATTTTCTCATTCACTTGCTTGATTCCTTCGATTTGGTCACATAAAGAACCTTTTTACCAGCCTATCGATTTCCACACCAAATTTTTGGAGGAGCAATACTTACAGGCGAGCGAGGGTTGGTCAAATATCTGAGATACAAAATGAAGCCGATAAAACGTAATTTGTAATTGGTATCTCCAAGTTGAGTGTGACTTGGGCACTTGGTCAGATATGTTACCCAAATATAGTACAAATATAACGTGTTTCGTGTGTTTTTACTTGAGACATGTTTTAATAAAAATCAGTAGTCGAATACAATTGCAGACGAGATGAAGAACTTATATTTGTTCCATTCGGTTGGTCTCTACAGTGAACCACCCCTCACTCAACTCAAAACAAACAGTTGTATTTCTGTGAAAATTGCTGTACTGTTTTGGAAAGGAAAATTCTTAGTTCTTTTCTCTTGATGGGAACAATTACGACATTCGTACTGAAAGGAATGAAACGAAAAACATACTAAGACTGAAGTAATTAGCAAAGTATTCCACGTACCTGTGGATCCAGTGAATAATATCGGTTTATTCACT
This sequence comes from Laupala kohalensis, assembly GCA_002313205.1. Classification (NCBI taxonomy): domain Eukaryota; kingdom Metazoa; phylum Arthropoda; class Insecta; order Orthoptera; family Trigonidiidae; genus Laupala; species Laupala kohalensis. Next base: position 58,398 of record NNCF01133992.1, on the reverse strand, counting down.
CCAAGTAATTTTTCCATCAAATAACCGAAACGAACCGTATCTGTAGTGGGGACAAGAGTATCAAAGTAAGGAATCTCAGTATTGTACTTGAAATCAGGCACAAGCTTCGCCCAGGTGTCCATTCGGGGTCCTGAAGGCTCCATGTACAAAGACCACAAGTCTCCTGACGTCGGCAGTCTGGAAGAAAGGTTATTTTATTTTCCTGAAAAGAAAACTATGATACATTCCACTGAATGATATCACAACACCTTGCTTCCTGATTTTGCTCTAACAGTTCTCGAGCAAACACTTCGAACATTTCGTGAAATTCGTCAGCCAAATTGCCCCCTACAGCCCAAGTAAAGGCGTAGCAAAATGTCTGACTTAGCACAGTTTTCAGCCTGGTCGCATCCAAAGTGCCTTCTATGACGCATGGGACCGTTACAACACTTTGCATCAGGCTGCAGAGCGTAGCAGCGACGCTCAAGTCAACCTGAAAGAAGAGTAGTGTACACTTGAGATGCGACGAGTCCATCAACCGGTATTGCAACGGGATGTGCAGTGCCCGTGGGAGATCTAATGACAGAGCACTTAGTATGGATCAGTGGTAGTCCGGGAGTTTTCATATTATAGCACTTAGCTCATGGTACTAATTTACCATGTAAAGTTGTCAATACTTGCGTAACTTCTCTTCTTGGATTCATTCAAATGTTCTCATCGTAAACACTGCTAAAACAGTATCCATTATATTTCTCAATAGAGTACCGTAATCTAGTGGCAGGGTCCTATTTCCTAGTGGGATTACAATAGTAAATTTCAGAGAGTCAGATACTTTGTATATTTTGAATGCCAAGGAATACCTATCTTGATTGCTTACAATTTGAACACGTGAGACCCTCTGTAGCATTAAAAATATTCATGTTGGGTATCCTCATTTTGATAACTTCGCCTACAAGTCTCATTACAGGGATTCGAACTGAGAAAATCTGAGTGATGTAATGGAAAAATAACTACCGAGTGAAGGCAATGCGTAGGTAAATGGTTATGAAGCACAATCACTCAGAAATTGTATGCGCAATGTACTACTGTATTTTCTTCTTCCCTTAACTCAACAACGCATCAGACACTACTAGACATTTCGCCTTTGCAGATGATGTTCTGTAATAAATTTATTTATTTCATTCGTTCGTTCGCCAAGCCGCGAAATCTGGACACAGTCTGTAAGTTTATGCAATAAGTTTCATATGAAAAGACAACAAAACTTGCACCTTTTCCTAAATTACAAATGAAAATACATGAGCAGTTATAAACAAAAATTTAAAAAATACCTATTGTCATTTACGTGAAGTTCTGAGAGATCTTAAATACAGTTTGTCAACACCCTTATAAGGAGATGGAGAGAGTACTGCATTTGCAATGTACCTGTGGAATTGGTTGTTCGCAATTCTTCTTGATGAAGGACAATCCCTTGGACAGGAACTGATCAAACAGTTCTATGATATACGGCTTCACCTTATCTTCCGCCTTCACTTTGAGCCTGTTGACGAAGGTCTGCACGTATGGCTTCCAGCCCATTTCCTCAGAGTCCACGTACACCATGCCACAGCGACTGACGGTCGCGGGTGAGGCTTGGGCGAGATCTTGAACTTCAAAAAGCATGTGCACCCAAGGACTCAGTTTGATTCTTTCAGAATTCGCTAAGCACAACATTTTATTATCGTCCAGAACTGTATTCATGTTCTCGATCCATACAGCATCCACAGGGCCGTCACATATGATCCATTGGTGTTCTTCTTCCTCCACCTGGAAATAAGAAGAAATCAACAGGCGAAGAATCCGTGATCCAAGCGCACCCTGCAACAAGCAAACCATCTTCCACGGCGGTGAAACGAACATCGTTTATGATGATGAGTAATCACTTTTTCACATGTCCAATTTGTCTTTGTTAGAAATAAAATGCTATGCGATTCAAAAAGTTTTGCAGCCATCTACGATTATTCTCACCCGCAATTAACAATAATTGTAGAAAAATGATTGCGCATGGATTATTTTTCTTCCGAGAGAAGCATCCTTTAGCTTTTCTCTGGACTCAAATGCTAACCATCACTCTCGGCAGCATAAAGTGCAAGAGAATTGTGAGACCAATTAGTTTTAGAAAACGCTCAGAATAATTTAATTTTTATGTGGGTTCCTCTAATATTATTTTATTTTGTGATCGTTGAAGGTGTCAGTCACGTGACATTCATTGGCTCAGGTGGTAGTGTTGTCGCTCCTCACCGAGTCATCCCGGGTTCAATTTCCGATACAGCCAGAAAAAATTTGTAGCTTTTCACATTGATTTCCCAGTTCTTATAGGTGTGATTACTGAAAAGCGAACCCTCCTTCCTCTATCCCCCTCCTCCTAGTATCAATACTACTAACCCCTCCACGTGGGCCAAGGTGTTGGCAAACCCTGCTAAGCGGCCCACTTACTAACAATGACCTACCACCCAACTCCTATCGCTCCGTGTAGATAAGCTTCAATAGCACTAAGCTACACTTCCGTTTTACGAAACAATGGCTGCGGTAAAAATGGACTGTGCATGTCATGTAAATCGAAAGTTCTTCCAGATCCCTCCTTTCTAATGAGGCAGAATCCATCTCTCTCGGGATCCCGAGCGCGCCTCCAGTTTCAGCTGTTCGATGTTGACGTACAATTGCAATAATTCGATGAACAAAAATGATTTACTCCAAGAGTCAAGACAGCAATCAGTGCATAATTAGATAAATTATTCCGTGTATTTATTTACGTTTATATGTTCGTTTGTGAGTTCACTATCTGCACGACCGCTTTCGGTCGAATGTTTGTGACCCTGAGTTACTTCGTTCTCTGCGATCAACTAAATCGTCCGAAGCGAAAGACACCTACGACTTCGTCATTGTAGCGTTTTCACAAAAATCTAATGAGACACAGTGGAGATGTAAAGAAACAATTTCATGCCAAGTATTTGTGTGTTGAATGAAGCGTCGTCAATTTAGCTTCCGAAGATGTTGGCTGCAATAAATGTCTATATAACCTCGACATGGCTTAATACCCCGAAATGAAACACTTTTTGAAACTAGTGCAGAGAGAATCCTGTACTTTCCTTGTGACCCACTCTAACCTTCCCTTCGCTCTCGCGGTTTCTCGTCAAGTCAAAGCTACCAAATGCTGCGTTTTGGAAACATTAATCCATGAACTACTCTTACATGAAAGGAAGAATACATGCCTGAACAGCTTTCCGCATCATGATTCCCATTAAACCATCTTTCCATTCGAATGTATAAGGGTTAACTGCCCCATACAATTCTCCCAAGGTTATAGACTTGGGATTTAAGGTGTACGTTGTGACTTGTCGATACTGAGGATTGTCAGGGTTGACCTTATGGAGCTTCCCCAAAGTCAACTTCAAAACCTGGAAACAGGTTTATTGCTCGTGCAGAACGTTCAATAATATTTCAGAAACTAACAGGTCTTGTTGGTTTCATAAAAAATAGGTAAATTTATTATGCCACCGATGATCTATAATAGAACACTTAATATAACTAAATATTGTAGTTTTTTTAGAAGTATCCCACTCAGAACGAACATTTAAAAAAATTCATTTATTTTTATTTCCACATATCAATTGATACGAAGAAAAACGATACGTTTTACCTCAGAACAAACAGTAGAATTTCGAGCTACAAAGAACATCTCAGTTTCTGGGATTCACCCGAATTACTTCGTTACAAGATGGAAACAGGAATTTTACTATCAAGGATATGGGAATATCGATCCTTGATATAAGTAATGTGTTAATATTTTAACTACTGGTGTAATAATGTGATACAAGTAATGTGTTAATATTTTAACCATTGCAAATACTTTCTCATATACATTTATCCGTCTGCAGCATAAAGTGAGAAAAAATTCTATAGTGAAAGGGTCATTTCTGGCGTGATCCTCTATATTTTGGTCGTCTTCTAGTGCTCTACTCATGCTCAAAGTCACTAGATGAATTTATTACTATCCTTTACTTGAAATTTGAAAGTAAAATAAATATTTAGAATATTATTTCAAAACATATAGCGACATGTCAGTCTTATGAATATCATAAAAGTGTTATGTAAATGTAATTTCGTTGTAGACAGAAATTGATGTATTTTCGTATCTGCAGTGCGTTTGTTGTCCTCTCATGTATTTTATCATTATCATATGTTTTATTTCAGTTTACGAAAAGTGTATTCTACGTCCGCTTAGTCCACTTACACTACTAAATATTATTCAAGCTTCTTGAAACAATAAACTAATGTGTAAGTGTAGCAGACAGAGATTATTTTACTGCGTCTATACTAAACTTTCGAGCGAAATACCGCTAATGCAGATGTAATGCATATTAATTGTAACCTACGCACAGAAAATTTAAGCAAAGTCGTTGGAGCCGATTTCTTTCTTTTTTCTTTTTGAGAAACATTCAAATGAGTACTTTGATCTTAATGTGAAGTACCCTTTGTTTTAAAGTAAAAAAGAACTTAGGGCACATATGTCGACAACAAGTAAATTCTACCGTAAATACGAAATGAGAATGAAATTGATTCATCCATTTACTCAGAATCACTGCGCACAGACGGACGGACGTTATGCCAAAAACAACGTTTTCAGAATAAGGAATCGCCAAAACGGATATTTCCGTGGAAATTTCGATTTCGAATTTTTTCACGATTCCAGTACTTTCTATATACTACGTATATGAGAAGTTAAAAAAGTAATAAATGTATTGTATACATCTGAGATTTGTGGGACAAAATCGAAACTCAACAAGATTTGAGAAATTTATTTTTTGTTAAAACATGACGTTTTGTAATTCTTCATTTTTGAGAACGGGTGTTTTGAGTAATTACTAAAAATTTGATCAATGAAATGTACTGACCTGGATTATTGAGGTTTTCCCCCCTCCAGTGGGTCCTACAAGCATTACACCATGTCTCACTACCATGGTTTCGTACAGTTGTATAACTTTAGTCAGAAAACATTGCTCAGATATAAGTCCCAGACTATCCATCACACTCTTCATTGCTTTAAGAAACTCTCCGTAATCTTGTTCAGGGATTGAAATTCCGGGGAACAGATCGTTTAAAATGCCCTGAAAAATCAAGAAGAAAGATATCAGTAAGTTCTCAAAGGAACTAAAAGTGCAGTCACTACAGTACAAGATGTGGCGAGGATCGCACCTGTAAATGGGAACAAAAATACATGTGTGACTAACATAATTCATTTCATGTTTCGCGAATATGATGTAAGTAAGAAAATAATTCTTAGAAAATTGATTTCTTCCAATAAATTAATTGATTGAAGAGGTTTTCGAACAAAGTGTTTCCTATGTAGGGGCATGTGAAATTCAGAGATGAAATATTATTAATATAACTGTTTAGTTAGGAATGAAGAAATATTCATTCAACTCACTTTCATAAGTCATAAATAATACCTTAATACGATAAAACTAACAAAAAAATTAATATTTCTTGTGATATTGAAACCGAGAATATTTCTGACTGAAAATGCACGCAGCCAACCAGCCTGATGTTTTTCAATTTTCATGCCGAGGTGTTGGACCCGGTTTGTCCTACTTGCACCACGCTGCCTGCAGGCTCCTTATCATTGCTGCAGTATTCAGTCATCAGTCTTCGTTTCACGTGAACCACTCTTATATAACAAAACCCGAAACTTGAATTTCTCCGTATGTTTGGGATGCAAAGATGAGAAATATTGCCACATGGGATATGCTGCTGTCTCATGATCAACGATACAGGCTTTTCCTAAGGAAAATACTTATTATGGCAAGAAACTAAACAAAATTTCCTGTTTTTCAACGGGTAGATTAATGTTTTATCATACTTTCTGAAATTTTTCGAAGGGTAGAAATCAAAAATAGTAATCAGCATCTTAAAATGCATGAAGGAGCAAAGTTTCAATTTTTTCCCCACAAGTTTCAGACAAAATTTTCCAAAATGCTGGAGTATAAATTCAACACACTCTGGAAGAATTGGTCTGTTATGGACAGATTGTTCATAACAAGCCATAAAATATTTTGTCATTCTGTCATTTGATTTGAATGACATTTCAAACGAAAAAATCTTTTATGGCTTGTATTCAACACACTCTACTGGGTCTGTACCTCACCTGCGAAAAGAGAGGATGAGTGCAAGTTGTAGTAAATTTTGTCTATTTTATTTTTACACATGAATATTTTCTTTGTATAGTGCACAGTTTTTATATAAAAAAAACTAAAAAGGCACAAATTTTTGGAATTTTTAAGGTTTTTTACATCTTGAGGGGACCAAGTTAAAATTTGTAATCAGCACCTTGAAAACTATACAGGAGCAAAAAATCACCACTTCTCCAAAAAAGAATTTTAACACTGAATGACTGAAGTAGCGAAATGAATGAGTTTCATATTTTAAATCACATAAAAGTAGCGACATCAGTTGTGAATGTGATCGTCAAGTCTTTTGTTCATTTACTCTAATTTCCATTTCACGATGCCCATTGGGTGATGTTGGTTGTTTCACTATTGAAGAAAATACAGCTGGTAGCCAAGAGAACCTCTTGACACTCAGATCCCTCCATTAAGCTAGATTTTGTAGTTGAATTGAAACCAGTGTAAATTTTCATATATATTTCTACATTGAGAAAAGTAGTTTTAGAGGGTAGAACATGTCAATATTTCACTAAATTATGTTGACTGAATGGTGGGTTAGGTTTACCTTTTTACAATAAGCATATTAACTTGTGCATAATGTAAGAGATTTCAAGTTCACCAGTGTCATAAGTCATCAAATTATATTTTGAGAATGTTTTTTTTAAAGAAATATTTCAGTTTCAATTTCCATATATAAATCTGCATTTAGAATAGCAGTTTTCGACAGAAGTACATGTTATTTTTAACATAAAATTCTGCTTACAGAATAGTGTGTTAGGTTTATCTTCATGTAATTAGCATATGAATGGTGCTTTTGGGAACATAATGTTGACAAATTTCTTTAGCAAAAGGTTATAACAAGGACAATTAATACTTAAATATAATCATAAATTATCATTATGATAAGAGTGCCCTCACTGTCAGATGTTTCTAGAATGATGTTAAAACCCATTTTTTATATTTTGTTACTATTCCTTTGTTTTTTTAATTCAGTTCATTTAGACCATGAACAATGTTTTCTATGATTTTTCCATGAAAGAAATTCTTTTTTCTAAATTCACATATAGAATAATTAGTGGACTTTCATCTAGGTAGTTATATGCTTGCAAGGAGTCAATGTGTCTGATGTATTGTTTGTAGTTATTAGTATTGGATAACTAAGTATATAGCAATAAAGAACAAAATTCAAATAAAAAGTATTATGTTATTGTGTCAATCCATTTTACACTGCTTGCTTGACCATATTTTAAAATATTAATATTTTGTGGGTATATTCCCTTATGTTGCTGAGTGTTCAAATCTAATTAAAAAATATGTCCTCTATTTTTCAAATGACGGCCATTATTGTCATAGGTCATATGCTGTTTTTCGCGTTTTCAGACAAGTAAGATTTTCCAATTTATTCAGTACTGAGTTGACTGACTCATCAAATAATCTTTAAATTTTTTCTCCCTCATTCTCTTTCTTTGACCCAGTTCCTCAAATTAAAGTCTTACGTACCTGATATATTTATACTTATGTGCCCTTTAAAACCAAACTTGTCAAACGCCAATGAACAAAATTTAATTTTCATTCGAAAATTTCTCAAAGAAGGAACAGTTTCTCAATCTCAATTTTTTCTGTGATTTTTTATGTAAGGGTACAGTTACTTTAATAAAATTCCAATGGTGAGTACCTTACTCTTTAAATAATCACCTTCATAAAAACTAAATTTTTTACTTTTTCCAAACTTTCAGCTGCAATAGTTTGCATTACACAAATTTAAAAACTGCACACAAAATGGTCTCTATGGTACCAAACTTCAACATGAGTTTCAACTTTGAGATTCAACTGAAAGTATTTTTTAAAACTGTAAATTCCAGCAAAAATTCTTGAATACCTCATCTAGGAGAAGTGAGCATAAGAAGTTATTCTATTATTTCCAAAGTATTGACAACAAGGAATACCATGTTTCATAAAAATAAATGTATAAATAAGCATGAATACTGACTAATACATAATTTTGAATAATTTTTCAAACATATCTATAAAATAATCAAAATAATTTATCCTGAAGTTGGGACCTATTCCGGTTAAAGGTTGAAAATGATTTACAAAAGATAATAAATAAATGAATTATTATTTATTATCTAATTAAACAAATAAATTATTTAAAAAAAGCAAAAATAGTTTAATTTGTACTTTGTTTTGTTTAAGATAACAATACAGTTAACTACTTGACTTGGCAAACTGGCAACATTACATCCAAACTGTGAGAAGACATCTGTTAACTGTTAAATCAACAGCGCAGGGAGCGCTGATTATAGGAAAGAAGAAATTACAGTTGTTAGTTTACAACACTTAATTGAGTGCTTAAGTAATTGTGAGAAACGATTTATTACATTTGAACCTTTTTGCTATTTCAGTAATTTTTTTGAAAAATCAGGTTTGTACATGGCCAACTAATTTAACATCATTTAACAAATTGAAAGCACTTCTACCACATATAATTCAAAGCATTTCATTAAACTAGTTACCTTACAAGGGCATGTTTACAAAATTGAATTATTATACTATTATGTCCATATTTGTGTGAACTGACTGTACACATTTTTCACGTGGTCTTCAACAAAATTAAAATAATTATTAAAATATTTTGGATTTTAAAAAGTAATTCATTAATTGATTTTGATCTATAAACTGTTTTCAACCTTTAACTTGAGTACATCCTCATGTGTGGGTTGTCCTAGACTACCTGCCCGGAACTTTTAAAATCAAAAAAACAATTTTGCCAAAATTTGTAATTGCTTTCTCAATCACTGTGCAATGAGTGACCTTACAAAACTTTGGGGGAGGAGCAACTTTAAAATTTTTAAAAAGATATCGATTTTTTTAGCAGATTGTGATTAAGTAATGTTTGTATGAAACTGTTTGGTTTTGTTTTATTGCAGATGGTGCTGCAATCGAATAAAATAAATCAAGTTTTTGTAAATTGTAGAAGATATAGTTTGCTCGTTTTGCAGCACCATCTGCAATAAAAGAAAACCAAATAGTTTCATGCAAAAGTTACTAATTTTTGAATACTTAATCAAAACCTGACCGGAACATCAATCCTTACCTGGAATAGCATACAGTCATTCACGAGGAATTTGGGGATGTTGCTGTCCCTCAGAGCACGAATGAGCACAATGGTCTCCTTGGTGTTTGGGTTGCTCCTCTTCAGGGAACCAGCCATCACTAAGACGCTCTTCACGGCTCTGAAAATAAAGTAGAAGGCGAACCGTTTCATGTCCCATAACTCCACATCGAAAACTGGAGGGATGTTCAAGCCCCCTCCTGTGGCTCAGGTGGTAGCTCATCACCGAGACATCCCCGGTTGGGTCAGAAAAATATTATAGCTTTCCACATTAATGTCCCTGTTCACATAGCTGTGAAGCGAACCCTCCTTCTTCTATCCACCTCCTAGTATCACTAACTCTAACTATTACTCACTACTCTTACTAACTACTCTTACTAACCCCTCCACGTGGACCAAGTTGGTGAACCGTCCCACCTCCTATCGCCACTTGGCGATAAGCATTAATAGCACGCTACATTTCCCATTTACAAATACTACAAGGGAAAAATGGGAAGTCAAATATCACACACAGTGATGCGAGGAATAAATTATAGCTGAAATGTGATGAATGTCATAGATGCAGGTGGACAGATTTGAGACCTTGGTTGAATATAAACATGGAGAGGTGGGATAATATCCAAAGCATATTTTAAACGGACATGGCCCTCTCTGAACATAGAGTGTGTCCCAAATTTCCTGGTGACAAAATTATCTCTATCGGATCCTCCTAAAATTCTTCTAGCAAAAAACTCAAAAATTTTCCTGGATTGAAAATAATTCCAATTTCACTAAATATTCTTGGTAACATGAAGATCGTGGCTTTAGTTACCTCATTCCGAAGTCATAATGATCTTGTTGTGAGAGCTGCTCACTGCACAGTTTGTACATTTGGGTCATCTTGTGGGCCAGATTCTTTGACGATTCGAATCCCTCTGAGTACAAGATGACCTCTGCTATCAATGCTGAAAAGAACAAAAATAATAATAATAAAACTTGACAAAGCAATTATTTGCTATGATAAAACATCGTTTTGAAAGTAGAGAGAACATGTCGAATTGCCTCACACGAAGATCTTTTTGGTGGGCGATTTAATTTTGGCACCAAAAACCCAAATAATTGCATGTGTTTTCTTTAAACCTTACTTTGCAACATTTCTAAGGTTTTTTAGATTTCAAATGCGTAATTCAGTCAGAAAATCTTTCATCGCTTGGAATGTTTTTTGACCCTCCTTTTCGAATTTTTAAGAAGGATTTTAAGTTAGAAAAATTCGTTATATCGAGAACAAAATGATGATTCCTTACAAGTGCAAGTCGAGATGGTGAAGCTCATGTCATAAATAACGTATCATTTTGATTCGAGGCAGGTGAAGTCATACAACCTGAAACTCAAGCAACAGTGTTGCCAACCCGTTGATTACACGAGACTGTAAATTAATAGTAATGTATCAGTACTGTATTGCAGACTGACATGATTACGACGCGAGCGCAGTGCTGGACCCGGGATCCATTGATCTCAGGCTATGAGACTTACCCACTGATTTTGTTCCGCGAAACTCCATATTTATCAAACAAGTATTTCAAACTGTTGAAATGTGTGTATTAAGTATTGTAACATTCCTTGGATAATGAGTTCCAACTGACGATGAAGATCGCAAGTTTTAATCAATGCCGAAACGACGCGTCTCCCACGCGATGTACTTCCGTGAAAATATTATATTTCATAAAATATGTAACGATCATTTTATTTTCAATCAAACGGCAACATTTCAGAAAGCCTTTTGTCCTCCACTTCAGACCGATCTTGAGTGAATGAGCGTGAGATAGTGATCCAGGAACCGAATCATATGCAAACTGCCCACAGAAATATTGTGAAAAATCCACTTAAAGTTAGGAGTTAGTGCTATTTAAAAAATTACATTTTTCGTAAATTTATTTCGATGTTATGTCAACTGACCGTAATCGGGGACCATCATGGAGATAGGGCGGAACAACGCCTTCAAATTATCAGGCAGCTCCGTCCTTCCTGCGTATCCCGGGTTCATGGTGATGAAGGCAGCGCACTGAGGCACGAGTTTGATTTCACGTCCCTCGAACATGAATCTGGATGAACAAAAAAGAAGGTTCCTTTCCCTTCGCGGACCGTCGAAGTCTCAGTGGACTCAATCGTAAGAGTAGGAAATGGCATGTACATCAGTTCTCTAGTTTTTCGTTCAATGGGAAATAATTGGAACAATAAACGTAAGTCTTTTAATAAATCAAATTACAATTTTAATGACAAAGTTTATTGACAAGGTAAGACGCCATATTGGATTATTAGAACGATATTAAATGTACAATATTTTCTTGTCAGCAGAACTAAAGCTTTGTGAAAAATTCCTGTTCGATTGGATGACGACTAAGGGTCCCCGCCGCGAAAGAAAAGTAACCAATGAAGTGAAAGCGTAGTGTTGTATCTTAGCGTAGCCCCACCCGTTCCAGACGGCATGCCACGACACCCACACAAAGACTGCTCTAAACCGTTGAAACGCTAACTTCAAGCAGGCCAAAGGTTACAGAACAAGCCCTGTGTAAGTTTCTGTTGACATATCAATTATTTTTAGGCTGATGTAGTACGTAAACTTACTAAGATTCTGCTGCCACGAGTAAAACACCCTCGTGTGTACAGCGAAAGGAAGAGTCGGCAATCTCACAATACTGTTATTGGTTCCTCGACTTTCACATTCCTTTCCTTTCGTAGACTTCTTATGTGAAATTATCTTTATATTTAGACTGTAGTTTTGTTGTATGGCGACCAAGAAGCGCATTTTAATATGGGAGTCCGCGAGGGGAGTCCGATGAAGCGGTTCATAGGGCGAGTTGCGCACTGGGAACTTTGGAGGGAATTGTAAAGCCATTTTAAGGGTTTTTGGAGACGATATTTTAATAATAGCATTCTAACAGTGCAGTTAACTGAATATACTTAGGAAGGTTTTTAAATTTTGTGATCTGAAGGAGTATTGGGTTATTGTTAATGTGAGGACTTACTGAAATATAAATGATTAGAGAATGTACTAGCAGTTTATGGAACGAAACAATTAAAGGATGGACCATCAATACGAGAAAGATGAGAGTATTAGAAGATTTAAAAATAGTTAAGTACTTGAATTCGACGCCATACCAGAAGAACTATTTGAAAATGGTTTTAATTCATACAACGGTAAACACTGAATTTTAGGGACTCCCGGATAATTTTTAAAGAATCGTGTTTTAAAAAATTTGCAAACAAATTTCTTTAAAATATTTGAAAAAAAAGTCTATAAAAAGTTCACAATTTGAATGAAAGTATTATGAGAATGCAAGTGCATGGAATATGGACGGTAGATATTCCAAGGAACTTTTTTTTCGAGTCGTGAGATGTATTTAAGGGATCCGAAATATATGAGAAGAGTTTAGGGTAATTATACAAGGACATGTGGACACATCTGAGCAATGATCTATTTTAGATTTTTGCGATTTATTAAAAATTGCTGAGTATCGTCTTCCCTTAGACGGTACTTGCCGTTCAGACTTCGCCACTTTCGCATTGCGAATCGTAATGAGCTGCTGCGCGATCACAGACAACACTTCGATGTCGATCCGGTTGAACTCGTCGAAGCAACACCAGGCTCCGGACTGAGCCAATCCCGAGAAGAAGCGACCCATCATCTGCGACAGAAGAAATCGCGGAGTAAGCAATTAACACGTCCATTTTACACACAATTTGCGTCCAGTTGCTGTACAAGAAATGGATGACGTCATCTGCGTTCCGAAACGAGCGTTTTACACGATGCAGGACGAGAAATGGATGTTGCTAGGATGAGTTGTCTCTCAACGCGACCTACAGCTAACCTTAACTGTGCTTCCATTTCACTGGATGTGTGAACAGGCTACATTGAAACTCGAACAAGAAAACACCAAAACATGAAAAAGCACAACCATTTTAACCTCGCAACCAACTCGAGGGAACACAGATGCCGCAACTAGTAAGCAGAGCATACTTGAAAATGTCAGTCCATTTTGCATTCTGTCTAGTGTGTATTCCACGAAACGGGTAATGCGGGTTTTATAAGCAAAAATGCCGCGAGAAGGCCATTCGACGGGAACCACGTCGTACGAGTAGGATTCGTTGTTGAAGGGAAGCTAATCTTCACCCTGTCAAATGACTGGTGCTGGACTCCCATTACTGCACTTAATTACACAAATGAGTGTTGTGCATTTTGCACATACTTTCTCATATACATTTATCCGTCTGCAGCATAAAGTGAGAAAAAATTCTATAGTGAAAGGGTCATTTCTGGCGTGATCCTCTATATTTTGGTCGTCTTCTAGTGCTCTACTCATGCTCAAAGTCACTAGATGAATTTATTACTATCCTTTACTTGAAATTTGAAAGTAAAATAAATATTCAAAATATTATTTCAAAACACACAGCGACATATCAGGCTTATAAATATCGTAAAAGTGTTGTGTAAATGTAATTTCGTTGTAGACAGATATTGATGAATTTTCGTATCTGCAGTGCGATTGCTGTCCTCCTATGTTGTTATCATTATCATGTCTCTCATTTCACTTTACGAAAAGTGTATTCTACGTCTGCTCGGTTCATTTACACCGCTAAATATTATTCAAGCTTCTTGAAACAGTAAACTAATGAGTAAATGTAGATGACAGAATTTATTTTACTGCGTGTAAAACAAATCTTGAATCGAAATACCGCTAATTGGGATGTAATGCACACTAATTGTACCTTACGTAGAGATAATTTAAGCAAAATCGTTGAAGCCGTTTTTCAGAAACATTCAAAAGAGTACTTTGACCTTCATGTGAAGTACGGTTTGTTTTAAAGTAAAAAGAAAATCAGAGCACGTGCATCGACAACAAATAAATTCTACCGTAAGTACAAAATGTAAATTAAGAATATTTATCCGTTTACTCAGAATCACTGCGCACAGACGGATGGACGTTATGCCAAAAACAACATTTTCAGAATCAGGAATCGCCAAAACGGATATTTCTGTTCAAATCTCGTTTCCGAATATTTTCACGGTTACAAAACTTTCTATGTACTACGTATAAGAGAAGGTAAAATGAGTTAAGTGAAGGTACAAGATGTCTGCTGATTGTTACCAGTAACCCCCCAGATAATACAGGGAAATATGAAGGCGGAGGAGTTGAGATAAAAAATACCTTCAAGTTTGAACCAACAAATATTGCATGACGTAATGTAACACATCAAGGACTACTACTGTGTTCGAAGATATGTGAACACATTTTTTCGACACTATCATATTTCTATTATAATTTTTTGAACGATCATCTCACGAAGATATGAGTTTAAGCTTAATATTCGATGTTTGAGCGTAAGGCCTCTATAACTCTATTCTCAGTTGGTTTCTGTATACTGGAATGATGTTGGAGGGAACTAATTATATGGTGGATAAAGTTTAACTGAGGACAGTTGATGGGCAATAACGGCGAACTTGTTAAAGGCGTAAAATTTCGTAACTTTACAATGAATTCACAAACGTAAAGTCCCGAACTAAGAAATAAAATAATCACAGTTGCTGCTAGGAAATAGTTTTCTTTTGACCGAACGGAAATAATAACAGAATTTCTCGTCCAACTGCGAGGTGTCGGAGAAGACGGATGTGAAAGGAGCTAAAAAGTAATATTGCACGCAACTCAGTTAGTGTACACAAATAATAATAGATTAATTTCATTTATGCAAATTGTACTCGGATGAGAGGACCTTAAACGAGAGACATGTCAACTAACCAACATACAACAAAGGACATGGGGTAATATCCAACAAAAATAAAATGTGTATTATCAGCGAAGATTGCCTACGCGATATCATACCTTGAAGTCTAAGCCTTCGGAGCAATTGAACACCACGCATTGGATTGCTAAAGACTTGGCCAAGTCCTTGGTGGTCTCCGTCTTGCCAGTGCCTGCGGGGCCTGCGGGCGCACCTCCTGCAGCAACCGCAAACAAGGATTGTTGTCGCAAAGTAGAGCTCACCGCTACGATATCGGTAATTGAGGCAACGTGCTCTGTGGCCAGTGAGTGCGTTTCATACTAATGTGTTACAGTTAAATTCTTAATGAATTTTTGCAAAAAAGAAAAATGATTTTCAGTTACGTTAGTGTTCTTTCTTAAACCCAGACAATGTAAGGAGTGACTGACCATAAATCAATAATACAGATCCAATATAATCTTTATTACATGTCTGACGTTTCGGAAAATATATTTTCTCACACACGTGGCTTGTTTGAAAGTCTCCATCCTACCGCGCGCACGTTTCACCCCTTGATCCATATCCGCTCAAATGGAAAAAGCGTTATTAGCCAATACGAGAACGGTTGTATTGAAACAAGCCCTTGCTCAATTGAAACTCTCATCACTACATTTGAGTAGCAATCGCACAAAATTGGACCGAATCACATTTGAGGCAAAAGCTTGCCATTGTACCTAAGTCCATCTGTAGCGCTCCCATCAGACAGAGATAGCAGCGATCTGTGAGCGGCGTGATGACGAGGCGAGGACTGGCTCCTAAGTATTCGTAGCCGTAGAAATGACAAGCACTCGACATTCGCGCGATGCAGTTGTCCGCTTCGTCGTCCCAATAGTAGCGGAGTTGCTTCAGCCATTCGAAGCAGTGGCTGCATAAAGGCGAGAGGTTTACGGTTAGCACCGGTATTTTGCCGAATTGTCCGAGCGCGGTGGACCGCAGTTGTATATTCATATGTTTCATTTCAAACAAACAATCCCACAACAGGCCCCGAAAGTGGCCAAGAGGTTCGCGGAGGATAGAGCTCCGCAATTTCTAGGTCTACGCACTATGAGGAGGGATGTAGCCAGCATCACGCTCCGTCCGGTTTGACCCCAGGATACACCCTAGTACTCATAGAGTAAGCCTGGGAGTAAGTCTGGATGTTGAGATTTGATGAAAAATTTTCCAATTGAACCCCGGCAATCCATAGCTCCACCCTCTGAGCCACGCTGATTCATATACTAGCATATAATTTTTCTAATACATTCTCTTCTTTTTGTATTAATATATATATCTGTACCCATTTTTCAGATCGGAAGCTCATTATTATGTGATATAGCTGTGAATTTGAGATTTTTTATCCACTTCTAAATTTTGGTAATGGCATTTTATTACAAGTTTGAAATCCTGAATGTTTATCGAATAGAGAAATTTCGCCACAGTGATTCACTGTCAATTATAAAGTGTATCTTTTATGTAATATTGCTGTTTCATGGACCTTCGTTATAATTTTCCACTCTGCTTAGTGCAATACAGCTATCCTTTGAGTTTTATACCTCATGTAGAAGGTCTAGTATGTGCTACACCCTTTTACTTCATAGTGAAGTAGATGCTAAGTAGAAACAGAGTATGTGCTGTGAATCGAATGCATTACCTATACTTTTTATATGTTCGATACTCTGTTTCTACTTAGCATCTGCTTCTCACTACGAAGTAGAAGAGTGTCGCACTAGCAATCAAACGATAACTACACTAAGTAGAATGGAATCATTTGATGCAGCCAATGTCTCGTACTCCGTATGAGAGCGATAACTGTCATTTGCTAATCCCCACACTACAATACTAGAGGGAACCGCTTAATGATACAACCCATTCATTATTGCCCACAAATTTTCTGTAGATAATTCTCGATCAAGTGCAGTTTTGCTACTTGAATTTGATATTTCATTACCCCGTTTCACGTGATACTCCATGAGAACGCCTATATACTTAGAATTTTGAACTTGCTCAAGCACATGATCATCTATTTTATTATTCCTTTTTTACGCAAAAATTCCAAAAGTTGGGAGCATTTTCTTTTTCGTCTCGCCTGTCATCGACGTCTTCTTCCACCATAGAGGTGATGATGTCTCTGGCGTGGACGTCCACGGTGATCAAAGAGCACACGGTCGCACGCTGCAATGCAGCCAGGTCTCCGCGCACCATGCCTGCTAGTTTGGCCAGGGCCTGCACACCGAAAAGCTTCTATTGCTTTTCATGCACTCAGTATTTTTTTTGGTATTGTAAATAATTGAATTTTATTTTAATCTTTATTTCTATGGCAAAACTGGTATATTTTACATTATAATTTATTTCTCTTATTTAATTATATTTTGTGAATATGTTTTATATTAGTTGTGTATATTCGTGCCCTGACCGTTGGTTTCCCGTGATTCCCAACGGTGCTCATATAATCGGTAGTTGCAGCATACTTAAAATATATTTTACAACTAAATAAAACAATATTAAAGATGAACTAAAGGATGCTAAATAATAATAATAATAGTAATAATAATATTACGATACAAATCACAAGTAAATAAAATTACAATCATTTTAAGTTCAAAACAAAGATTTCCAAAAATTAAAACTGCAACTATCCGTTCAATGAGAGTGAATACCAGAGCATTGTACGCACAGCCCACGGCTCTACTTACGGGGAATTTTACAGGCGTACAGGCAACGAAAAGCCTCGCCACACATTTGTACATAAATAATATTTGTAAATAAAGCGCCCTATTGAAATGAAAAAAAAGCTTTTGATGTTCATGGAAGACGTCTCATGAATGGAAACTGAACTCACCGACGTGAAATGCTGATTTCGCAAAGCACTCATTGAATACTCATATCACATATTAATTCACCGTGAAGTAAAATTAGCGGCGCACTTCATTCATCTCCCCGTATCTTCCATGCTTGGGAATATAATTAAGAAATCACCCACCGAAAGCATTAATGTGTTACTTTTCTTTCAATCGTTGTGGAGAAACTCACGGTGGTTATTCCCGTAACCATGTTTTTCATGAAAAATGAAGAATGGAACATATGAAGGCCATTCCCATCGCCGATTATTACAGAAGTATTTGCAACAGTATGTGGAAGCAAGAGAACTTTTTACACATTTCCTGAGTTGACGACAGTTTCGCTATGTAATAAAACTATAAAAGGTCTAACAAACGCGGTATTACGTTTTTTCATTAATAACTTATAAAACCGTTGAAGTTAATTTAAGTTTCTGATCGCCCTGTAGAGTGTGGACCAAATGCCAAGAAAGTTTTGAATTATCATGTACACATTTGTTCCTTTTTCAGAAAGGTGTCTTTTTCTCTAAACACGCCCTTTATGTCATCAGAGAAGACAAAAGAAATATTAAGAGCCGAGACTGATATCTTTATCTTAACAAAACATTATTTTCACCTTTCGATTTCCTATTTTTCAAACGACCACCCGATGTATTCGCTTGTATTAGATGAGTTTTAAAACACATTTTATACAGCTGTTTCATCAGAAAAAGTTATTTCGCCTAACTAATGTAATACGTAGATAAAATGTATAACAGAAGCACTCACTGCAAAACTCTTCTCTTCGAATTGTTCCATAGCTGTGAAAGGATCAGTACTGTCTAGGACCTTGTGTACATTTCTGCTCCATAAGATTTGGGACGCTGTGAGGATGACCTGAAAGACAACAAAATATTGTTTCACTTCACACACGAAACTCTCTAGAGGATTCAGAACTATTGCGATACTGTTTGTACTGCTTTTCTGACAATAAATGTATTATTATTATAATGGGGGGACTGACTTTGGCAGAGCGCTTGCAAGGAAAATGGAGGGAGACCGCCAGTCGGAACTGGGTCTCGACACAATTTTTCAATGGCAATAATTGGAATTTGAGAGAACTACTGTGAATTGACTAGAACAGAGAGAAAACTAGCTATTGGGAGACGAACAACATGTCAAGGTAATCATGAGGGAATCGAATGTAATTGTGTTCTAATCAAGTATTGCGGGAGAAATATGTTCCTAGTATTAAGTTCAATATGGATATCTGTTGCGGACAAAATAGAATGCATCAAATCACAAGCCCATTCGTGAAATCTATATCAATGCAAACCACAATTCCATATATGAAGGTGGATAAACTATTTTTGAGAGGGATGACGTGGAATAAATTGGCTGCGAATTCCTCGAACTGTCGTCCTGTACCTGATTTGGATGCGCGAACAGCCATAATTCTTTCTTCTTGGTTCCATAATCCATTAATGACATCCGTAAGCGCTTTTTCAATGTGAAGAACATGTTGTCTTCCACTTTCCCCAACCAATCTTCCACATTCCCACGCGCTTTCAGACCCTTCACAAAACAAGTTTATTCTTCACAGGGATACAAGTTCGACATTTTGGCAACCTCAAGAATGTTATAGACGACTAAACCTCAAGAACTTATATCTCTGTTGTAAATGTGGTCAAGAATTTCTATTTTATTATTAAGTCAACATTGTATCTTATACTAGTATTAACGAAACACATCTTAAAGGGGATGAAGATAATATCCCCACAAACAAAGTCACGACTACATCGAGTTAGCTGAATTATCTTTTTCAGTGCAAAGTAGACTATAAATTCATCTTACGGTGGAAATCCGGCCAATTCTTACAAAAACTTTCCTATCTCTTAAAATCGCTGACCAAACATTAAATACTCATATGGAAATGTGGTGAATGTGGTGGAGATCACAAATTGTTAGAATATTCGAGAATGAATGAATTTTATTTTACACTATTGGTGAAGGAATTGGTAATTTTTCACCCCCAATTAAAGTTGAGTGACAAAGTCTACTGTTGGTCTGCTAATTAAGGTATGAAGGTTTAAAGAAATTATCATTTCGAAAATGAGAAGTAGAAAACTTTCTTTATTGATATACAATCCTGATGTTCCACCAGCTTTCAGAATGTAACAGTCTAATATTCCACTACATGCATTTCATAATATCCATGTAGTTCCGCATTTGCATCTCGCCTGCCACATCAGTGTCTTTTACTCAGAGGGCCAGGCAATGTCGAAAAAGTACGAAAATATTTAAGAATATGGGGAGTAGTTGTACCATGTGAAATTAGGAAATCTGGGACTCCTCTCTTTGCATTGGTGTCAATTTTTTTAAAATAAGCCCTCAAAAAGTGAAATTTGCTATTTTTCATGTATTTTGTTATCGTGTGACTCACATACTGATCATAGACAAAAAGTAACATGAGCGAGTTATTGATCGTAATAAATCATGAAAACGAGACATAAAAGAAAATGTTATTGCACTTTGTAATCTTGCTATTGTTATTACAGAAAATTATCTTTGTTTGAATGTTAAAAAGGAATGTCTTGTAACAAAATTATTCCATATGTTAATTAGTTACTGAGATACATTTAAATATTTTTTCCGGAATTTTTGTTAACAAATTTCGCATTACGCCAAAATGGTTGTGATCCAAGGTGAAATTTATTTGGAAGACTTTTTTGAGATAAAAAATTTGATTTTTATCAAACGATTCTTCCCAAATGAAGAGAGAAACCACTCGGTCTTCCACCCAATGCAGGCGTATGTTTGTCTAACACGAGGGTGAACACCGAAGTGATCCAGTGTAGATTTATTTTCCCCGAGATGCTATGTTTGAGAACACGCAAGAGACTCACCCGCGTCAGAGCGACTCTTTCTCCTTCGGGAGAGATCATGGCGGTGATGTCAATGGACAGCGAGGACATCTGACTCGGCATCTGGGGAACTCCTTTCTGAGGCTGCCCATCTGCGGCGGTAGGTGGAGGCTTGCTCCCGAAGTCCAGCTTGGCTATGGCGTCGAAACACTTCCGAAGATGCGGCTGCACGGCGTGTGGGTTCCGAGTCTGCACGGAATGGTCCAGAGTCAACAGAGCGAGCGAAGCTTCGGTTGTAGTTCCACTGCACTCTCAACAATTACCTGAGCGAGGATTTCCAACAACTCTTCATTGGAGAGGAAATAGAATCGGGGGAAGATAACCCTCTTCGACTCCAAATACGCTTCTAGGCATTTCATAATCTCCTCAAGGAGTTCATTGTTATGCGTGAATGTTTCCAGGACGCCGGCAGCCGTAGCTGCTTGCAAGGCTAAAGGGTTCTGGAAAAAATAGTCGAGACATGAGCGAAATTGAGAGTAAGTTGCTTAGAAATGTAAGCGACCCATACCTTATATGTTTTCCTCATAATATCCTTAAAGGATTTGTCCACAATTTGAAACATTCGTGCCTCACTGGGCAATTGCCGCTGAATATCTGGGGCAGAAAATATTGACTCCAAATACAGCCAGTTCTGTTGGCAGCTCAACCACGCATCCTGGAATTCAAATTTTTATATTTGAACGTATACACTCATCTTCGACTTTCCAGGACATTTTCGAAAACATGGGATGGCATTCGAACATTTCTAGTGACACGCCCGATACTTTCTTTAATCCTGACGACCACGCAAGAAGACTGTGGGACGCGAGCCAAGGACTGTTTCGTTAATGAGCGTCACTGCGTTAATGAGATCAACGAATCGGACATTGACTTCGTCCACAGTGTTCCATTGTGTTCGCATCTTTGCACTATGTAACTCCTACCAAAGATTTGCTGAACAAATCAAGTTGATTTGCCCATTCATCCACTCTTGGTTTGATGGGTCCCACGTGCCGTGAGCTCGAGATTGTGTTGATATTGATCAAACTTTCATCAAGAGTCGTTTGTATTTCTTCTATGCCTCCTAAAATGTACACATCCTTATAATCACGATGCGGCAACACGATGAATTCCGCAGATTTCCACATTTCTTCAACCTGAAACAAGGTCATATTCGTATCTGAAAATATTTAAAACTTACTGAAAGAATTTTATTCGAAATATAAATGCAACCATTTGTACCACACGAGGTATTCTCTTAACTCTACAAAAGACATTGAACATGTCTTCAAATTGAAGAAGTTACATCGAGATAGACAGTTAAACCACGAGTTAAGTAATCAGTCCTCACTTGCTTTCATACCAATCAAATTTGGGAATAATACAAAGAAAATCCATAAACCAATTTTTTTTATAGATTTTGCCGACTTTTCGTGTTGCCAACCGGAAACAACAAGCAGTTTTGTTTTTGGTGCCTAATCTCGTTTCGAACATCATCTCCTCAAAATGTAAATATTCAAACTAAAATGACAGAAATATGAAGAATAACCTTCTTCAACAGGGATTCGAGGCCAACTTCAGAACTCGCTTGACCCGAAATTTCTTGCAACTTCTCAGGATGTTTGAAGATCCCGAGTTCATCGAGTCTCTTCAGAGTAAGTTGTTCGTCAGGGGCGAATTTGTGATTGAGCACATGCTCCACTTGCAGCCAATGGCGAGGTTTCATCGCCGGGTTACGCAGGTTCGCTATGGTGGGGAGCTGTCAAAGGAAATAGTGAACGTTCATTGTGAGAAGAGTGAACTGCGTGGAGATCATAAAGCTAATTTACTCTCTGGAAGCGTGTCCAATCACAGTACCTCAGAAATGATGTGGTCAACCCTTTAAGATAAAAAATCGCGCATGTGAGTAAAAGCCTCACCTTGTTCTTCCACTTCTCCACACTCTCCTTCAACACGGGGACGATCTGGTTCTCCGGGAGGCCCTTCTCCAGCTGATTCACGTACTTGGTGTATGTGGAGATGGTGTCCTGCATTTCCTCGGGATTCAATTGGTCGAAAGGACACGTCATCCATTTGTTAGTGATCTTCGCCCAATCGTCGCGACTCTTCCACATGAGGCGTCGCAGTCGAACGTCATTGACCACTTCGTCCAGCAGGTCGAAGCGCGTCACCTCCAACTGCCGACCAATCACAATCGCTTGTTCACATCAAGATGGATAAGGAGGGAAAAGAAAATGATGAAACTATAGTTAATCAACATAACATTTAATACTCCATAGAACAATACTTTTTTAATCACATATTTAATTTATATGATGATCGGAACACTATATAACATCTTTTCCTTTGTGGGTGTCCGTATCTCCCCATTTGAGGTTTTCGTACAAAGTAATGAGGTTTTTGAGCTGTGGGGAGTGTTACGGAGATATATCTCATCTCGACGAAGGTCCTGGAGTTCTTAAAATGCAGAAGGCTATTTTATAGAAAAGTGTTAGATTAGCTATAAGATATTACGAATAAATAAAATTTATGGCCGATTTACACGTGAAATTTATGAAATTTGAATCGCATTCATATCCATTATTTTGCTTTCTCATATACGAAGTTCATATAAAGTATAGTAATCTTGAAAAAAATTTGAAAGCGAGATTTTGACGGAAATATCCCTTTTGAGTATCCCTGATTTAGAAAAAGTGGTTTCTGGCATAAAGTCCATCCATCTGTCCGTCTGTTCCCAGCGATTCTGAGTAAACGGATGAGTCAATTTAAATCGCATTGCGTATTTAGTGTATATTTTACATGTGGTCAATGTACGTACTCTAATTTTTGTTTAATACAAAGGATACTCCACATGAAGGACAAAGTACCTTTTTGAAAGTTTCTCTAAAACAGCTCCATCGATTTTGCTTCAATTTTCTGGACGTAAAGTACAATTAGTATGCATTACATACGCAATCGCGATATTTCACATCGAAGTTTGGTATAGACGCTGTAAAATAATTTCTGTATGTTACACTTAGTGATTAGTTTACTGTTTCAAGAAGCTTCGATAATATTTAGCAGTGTAAGTGGACCAAATAGACGTAGAATGCACTTTTGGTAAACTGAGGTGAAAGATACGATGCTAAAAGAACAGAAAACGCCCTCCAGAGACGAAAATATACCAATGTCAGCCTTCAACGAAATGACGTATTTATAAGACTGAGAAATCGCTAAATGTCTTGAAATAATATGCTGATTACTTATTTCACTTTCAAATATAAAATAAAATATAGTAATGAAGTTCTAGTGGCTTTAAGCCCGACAAAAAAGTTAGTTTTAGATTATTACTTTTGTCGTATACGTAGCATATAGACAGAAATCGATCGTGGTCCCCGATACTGAAAAAGGGTTTTTTTCCAAATAACTTCGAAACAGGACAAGAAACCTTCGTTTTTAGTTTATTTCTTTCTAGTATACAATTTCGGCCATCCCGGACAGCCAAGACGGGAAGTGTATTTCTCTACTATGACCGGTTACCTGAACACGTATCTATTTCCGTGCCTATTTTATTTATTCGATGTCTTTTGGCCACGAGACCTGCTCTTCTAACTCAACCGTTGGACTTAGGAGAGCGAATCGGGAAGGTGAGATGTTGTGTTGGTATTTTGGTTTTTAATATCTACAAAGTTAATAAAGACATGACTAATTTTTACACTATATTCCACCGCAATCACTTTGAATATAGCTATGAATGTCCCACATCGTATATAGCTGTGACGATTTGAAAGCGAACCTCCTTCTATCCACCACCTAACCTAACCTAACACTTCGTTTCTGTGGAATCGGTGAAGAAAACGAAACTTACCTTGAATTGCCTCTGGTATCCTTTGTACCTGGTTGCTTTCTTCTGACACTCATTTAAACGAGCAGAAATTTTATTTAGTTTCGTCTTCGCAACCTCAGGTTTGGTTTTAATTGAAGTCAGCCAAGGGAGCTGAAAAATGCTGATTATTAAAAAATCGAGCCGCAATAACAAAAAATGTCTTTTAAAACTATGAAACACATTGCGACTTCATTTTATTGCTTTAGTAGTAAAGTATTTAGCGAGTGGAAATGTAACGTTAGATTGAAAACTTTTGACAGAAGTTTCAGTTTGGGCATCCTCCGTGGTAAAAGGTTTTTTGGAGTCATTCAGTTCGTCTCGAACTCATCGACTGGGGATTGGTGAAGCGGAGAAAGCAAAAGAAAACATTTCAGTTCCAGAGTTAGCTTTGCTTTTGGAAAATTACGAAAGCAAGGGTCTCAAGGACTTTCTTCACATCCTCTTCAAATGTGAAATGGCGTATGTACTGTTGTGCTCAGAGTGAATAAAGAATTCAAAATATAAAAAAAGCTAAAATGGATGTGCACAAGGAGGCAATCCTCTAAACTCAAGCGAAGCAGACCAATCTATGAAAATCGCTCTGACATCCAAACAATCATTGGTCGTTGTATTATTACTTCCGCGGCATCTGAAGAGAATAGGATTCTCAAAAAACCCTTGTTTGAGAAAGGTCAGTTGATTGTGTCGCATTTATTTTTATTTGAAATTTATATTTCCCGTTGTATCCTTGGTATTGATAAATTCAAGAAACCGCTTGTTATGATTTTCTCTCTTACAAATTGTAAATACTGATACGAGGGCTGTTTTGTTAACCTCCGAAGGCCTATAAAAAAAGACAAATTTACATACGATAATTTTATTACCGATAGTACAGCAGGGTCAACTTATTTTCCAACATAATCGCCAAGACGATTGAGGCATTTGTCATATCGTGACACAAGCTTCCTCAAAGAAGGTAGCCGCCAGTGAGGAGAGATATGTCATGGCCGTATCCTGAAGCTCGTCTTCAATTGTTGTCCCCTGCTGCATAAACACCAACAACACTCCTTTTTGTCCCCAAGCAGGTGGAAAATGTTTAAACAGACGCTGAGTAATAGGAAAACAAGGTTTTTGGGGCAAAAAGGAGTGTTGGTGTTTATGCAGCACGGGACAACAATTGAAGACGAGCTTCAGGATACGGCCATGACATATCTCTCCTCACTGGCGGCTACCTTCTTTGAGGAAGCTTGTGTCACGATATGACAAATGCCTCAATCGTCTTGGCGATTATGTTGGAAAATAAGTTGACTCTGCTGTACTTTTGGTAATAAAATTATGTTATGTAAATTTGCCTTTTTTTATAGGCCTTCGGAGGTTAACAAAACAGCCCTCATATTTAGGGGCAATGGGATTCCCTCATATTCTGCGTTTCGATCGAAAACCTTCATCGTTCTGGTATAAAGTGCTTTCGTGTGCGGAATGCAGACAACGTAGTATACTAGGGTAGTTCTTGCGAAATCTCAAAATTCCTGTCCCTCTAGTTTTCACGAAATTGTGACGAACTTCGATCAGTAACTATTATTACAAAGTACTCTACTGTGTTTAGAATTTGTTTTATTATCTTCGATTTCTCTCATCATATTGAATCCGGAATTTTGATTTTTGAAATTTTGACTTCATATTCGTAATTAGTGATCTCCGGAATCTCTGCGAACCAAAAATTGTCCAAAGACTTTCATGTTTTGGCCAGTTATTTAGTTTGAATCCACTGTGCGTCAAGTTCGGACCCGCGGTGTTGAGGAATTAGGAGAAATGGACCCGAGATGTTGAGGAATGTGAGTCGTCAAATATTTGAACGAAGGGAATGACTTCTTGAGATGTGTGATATGTCATTCCGCTTTCTGGCGTTGATTTTTGACTGCGAGTTTTTTAAAATTTGTTTTGTGATTTTGACTCGACACTAGGGCCGCCATTTTAACGATTCTCAGGCATAGGCCTACACAGGGAGAATTGTTTGGTATGGCAAACGTTTTCAAGGGGCGCCCAAAATTGAGGTGTGAAGAAAAATGTAATTAAACAAGATTATTATCTTTATTGTTTTCAAAAGTAAATATGCAATAATTGTCACGAACATTTCTTACAGTTTTACTATTTAATTTAGAACATAAGTCGTTTGATTAAATATACGTTACCGCTGCTCTCTAGAAAGAGCGGCCCAAACGTTGAAGCCCTTCGTCATACGTCAAATGTATCTGCGCGTTCTCGGGAGTGAACTAACTTCGCGCCCACAATTACAATGATGGTTTAGTTCACGTAGAACTGCAGGCGTCGGAATCGGTTTCTCCGCGTGTAGGACGAAAATGTTTTTGCTTCAAAAAAATGGAAATCTTAAGAGAAAACACTCAAAGAGGCGAAGTATCTCAGAGGCATTTGTTTGGTATGACAGCCATAACGGTGTGCACGCCCATGTTCTCAGGGATAACTTATGGATTCCAAGAATACGTAACTTAAAATTGTTTAAATTGCCAATGTGTGATCTGGAAGCGAAATGAAAGGAGAATATTTGGTATCTTCTATTTCGTCTTCTTCTGTAGAAATATTAGGAAACAAACCGACAAAACTATCAATTGTGTCCAAACGGAAAAATCGCCAGCGAATGGAAAGAACGCTATTGAGAATCAAAGTCTGAAATGTTACTCTTATTCTGTACTTACAGTGGCCTCGTCTTTTATGTCTGCAATTTCTCTCATAAGGAGACTTATATCTTTATTCAGTCTTTCCTGGAACTTCGCTACCGTTCCATCTTTCTCTTGTGTCTTCTGGTCCATAGCGCTGCGGAGCGAAGCGAGAGTCACGTTGAACCCCTGTCGACAGAGAACATTCGTGTCCATCTCATTTTACGAAGCCGTATTTATTTATTAACCCAGAAATATTTACACAGCAAAATCCTACAGAGGTAAATTAATTACCTGTTCGCTGGTCTAGTAAAGAAAAACTTACACACTAGAACTTACGTACTAAAATATACATTTTTTTTAAGTATTAAATTATGTATATATTGTAAGAAATGGTTAATTCCTTACAATTAATTAAAATTAATGAGTTAATTAACAGATAAAAAGATCCGTAAGCAACGGAATTTTACCATTGAAAAAAATAAGCACGTGAGGAAGAGTCAGGGAGATACGAACAGAGACGTTCGACGAGGACTCGGAGCATTTAGAGCACTGATCACTGATCATCTTAGACTCCGATCACTTAGAGTGAACGTCGAGTTTCACGTTGAAACTAGCACTTAAACCACTTAGTCGATTTTCATTGAAGGTTTTCGACTTTGAACTTTTGTCAGTGGTGTGACAACCACTTAGATATTTCTCGAACATTATTAAATGTTCAAATTCAATCACTCGATCGAATAATTATTCGAGCTATTAGAATTCGCGAGTGATAGTAATTATCAACACAGAGGAAATAATTAGGTCGCAAGTAGATTCGAAGCCGGACTCGAGCTTTTGTAAATGAAGTGATTGAACGAGCCATCGTCCGCCTGCTGAGATCGAGGGCGAAGACTGTGGTTACGAATGAACTCTGGGCTGAGAAGGGCGCTGACCTTCTGTTTGCCGACCGGCTCGTCTTCACTAACATAGTATGAGGTGGTTGCGACCATCCAAATTTTTGTGTACAAAGCGCTGCGGAGAAGAAAGTTTTTGCGAACTTTGACGCCCTAGCCCAGGACTTTTGTTTTGGTTATTGTTTAAAGGAAGGGCTAAGAAGAGGGGCCAGAGAATTAATATTTATGTCATAAATATTCATAGTCATTTGGCTAAAGTAAAATTAAGTACCTTGTGTAACTGTGAGAAAAGGTGTTTTATTCTTGTGTCAATGTTTTATTCTTGCCTCATTAACAATTTAGCATGTATGTGTGTTATTTAATAAATAGTTGAACCAGTATTATTTAAATAAAGCGTTTTCCTATAAAAGGAACCCTGTGTGTCGTCCTTCACCTAAATTA
>NNCF01133992.1:0-19690 GCA_002313205.1 Laupala kohalensis | reverse complement strand
TATATATATATATATATATATATATATATATATATATATATATATATATATATATATATATATATATATATATATAGCGACCCAGAGATTATATACCTGAATGAGATCCAAATACATATCATATTGCTCTTTCCATTCATCGAGGGGAGTAAAAGTAACTCCATCAGGATGATATTGGGTGACGCCTGTGTCGCTCATAGTTATGAAGTGGTATCTATCAATATCCTCAAATTTAACGATCCTGGATCAGAAAAGCGTTGAAAAGGTTAGAGTTTTCCGAGCTCAAGGCTACCCCTGGGGACTACCACTAGGGATCTCCTCGACATTAATAAAACGTTAAGAGAAAAACATTTATAGGATCTGCAAGACGATCCGAAGTAAATGGGAGAGAAAGTATAAATACCCATCGCCTTGTTAGATAGATTTCGATGTGAAAAACTTCCTTTCATAAGGATTAACTGCTCATAAAACAACAAAGAAATTCTACATAATATGGAAAAGGAATAAATCACTTTAGGAATTTATAGGCAAAAGTAAAAATGTCAACAGACTGGAACATGCAGTTTCTCTCACAGAAGCTGATGTCAGTGGCGTAGTGTGATTTAAGTTGTAATATAACCAACAAGTTTAATAGAACCGAGACACAAATAATGAAAACGTTTTGCTGGAGATCATTGGATGGACGTCGGGCAGGGAGATGAACCCTATACCGGATTTGAAGCATGTACATTCGTGAATTTCCAACTATAACAGGAGATGAATTTCTAAAAACATTTTCCTCGTGACATGGACAGGCAAAGCACCCAATCTCATTCAAACCTTACTTCACACAATAAGGGGTGTAGTATTCAGACTCTGGAGTCACAGCATACACCATATATGAGAAACCTCTGGCAGCTTCCGCGCGACGGATCAGTTCATATTGACTTGTCAGATCCGGCTTCTTCCCTTTCTTCTTTCTGGTGGATGTTGTTTGCTCGCTGTCCGTGTTCTGAGAGTCGGGCGTGCTGCGCGGTTCACTCGGTGGAGGCTTGAGGACGGCCTTCGGCAATTTGAGCAACTCGCCTGCTTGGACGTGCTTGTAAATGATGTTGCCTGGGAATGAGTTATGTTTATCATGATTTGCCAAATAGATTATTTAAAATATTAGACGAGCAAATAATGTGAATTCCATTTGTTCTCAATTGCGCTACCAACTCTCCAGAAACCAGTTTTATAAAACTTTGCAACATTCCTCTTTAATCCCACCCTTAATTTGAGTTCTATCTTTGTACCAGATAAATATAAGTGATGGTAAGAAGTTGATAGACTTTCTGTTGATCATAGAGGAATCTGCATTATTGATCGCGAATAGCTTTTCCGGTCACATAGCGGTCATGTTCAGTGCTACAACATAAGGACATACTATAGCATATTTTGTAACATGTAACTTATGAATATAATAAAATGAATTGCTTATTGTACTATTCGCAAACGAAAGTAGTGGGTGACAGCTTGGGACACTCTCTCGGACTGTGTCCTAATGAGCACCCGCTCGGTCTTTCCGGGTTTAAGCTCTGAGTGATCTGTTGGACCCAAGAAATTGACAGTGTTACTTTTTATACAACGTTTTATTACCATTAAATTATAATATTTCTATTCTACATTAAACTACCAATAAAATGAGTCCAAATGCAATACAATAACGATAAAATTAAAAAGGATAGGATCAACGGTAGATGGAAGGCAGAACCTGGCAAAGACATAATTTTATCGTAATTATATAGAGTTTATATCCATTTTCTTAGTAATTGTTTGTAGATTGCTAAGTTAATATTCATGTCATAAAATGTTAAATGAAAAGTAACAAACTCAAATGTTTCAGTGGAATAGGGGACTAAAAGCAATATGCTCGTTCGTGGTGAAGGAACCAGCAGCCTCCGCTTCCGTTTGCCAATCGTAGAAATCTGAATGGAGTCGCACAAAAGATAATTTCAGATCATAAAAGGAAGAGAAATCTATAGAATGTATTCCAGCGAAACATGAAAACAAACGTCAATAATGTTATGGATAGAAAGACAGATTGAACGGTGTACTGAATGAACCCGAGTTTTGGGGAAAAGAATGTCCCGAGTAATGCGACCAACGCCCTCAACTCAGCGGAGGAAACAGACGGAGTTCTTAAACTCGACACTTCCTCATGGTCATTAAGGCCCAATTTTTAATCAAACGTAGAATAATCGCGATTTCCTTAAATTAGTAATTTTTCAGTGCATTACGGGCAACACGGAGACAAATGACGGGCGAGAAACGCATCTTGTTGCTCATCGACGGGCACCCGATGCAGCAGCAGGCCTCCCACGCGCAACTGAACATAACCTATAAAAAGAGTAACAGCAAACAAGCAAAATGGACGCCGTATTTCTTGCAATACTGAAGAAAATCGCAATTTACGCTAGTAATCGAAGGGTCCCCGAGCGTTTAAGTGTAAATCGCAAATTTCTCGTAAATTGAAGTTGGTGGAACGGGCATTTCGATAATCACGATTTACTGCTCAGAAAATCTCGAATAAGACATTAAATGAACTTGGTGAAATTGCGCCTGTCGGGCAAGGGGACAAACATTTTGGATACTATTAAACTCGAAACTTTGTACCGGTCCTAATGACTTGCTACCCAACCTATGCTAACCGACCGACCTGCTGCTATTGGATTTCGTGAGTCACTTACTGGAGTTATTTTAAAATGCCATTAATTGAGACTGCATTTTTATTCTTATTATCTTATAATATTTGAATTCCATACATAATTCCAATAAAAATGAACCCAAACACGACGTTTTTATGAAATAACTGAGTTTTAAGCTTCTATTTAATCTTATTTATGTAGTATATACAAAGTATTGTAATCGTGAAAGAAATTCGGTCGCAAAATTTTGACGGTAATACCCGTTTTGGAAGTCCCTGATTCCGAAAAAATGCGTAGAATTCCACTTTAAGTTTCCTAATTCTTTCATAAAACAGAAATGATTGAAAGGAAAATAATACATTATGATTATCGCACGAGAGTAAATGCATCAGTGCTCGGCACTTCTGGTTTTAGAACGAATTAATTAGGTTTTGGAGCACTTTTCGGCTCCGATTTTATTTTTAACACAATATTTCATTTCTTGTACAGCGTGAAAAGTGCATTTTATGACTGGAATGAAGTAATAAGACATCTTTGAAACAGCAGCTTTGGTCATTCGTATGAATGTCTGAAATTAAACGACTGTGTTTAGGTAATTCACAATGAGAATGTCATGTTTTAAATGAAACAATTTCTCCAAAAAAATGCAGCATTTCCTTCTACCCTTTGCATGGTTTAATGTTTCTCCTGCACGTTTGTTACACGGTAGTTTTATTAATTTTGCAACAGATGGTATTAACAAATTACTCACCTATTTGAGAACTCGCCAAAGTGGCGTCAATCACGTCGCGATATTTGTTCTGGTACTTTAAGCACGACGTCATCGCTCGCAAAGGAAGCTCCTGGTTCATTTCGAAGTCATCGGAATAATTCCGCTCTTCTTCGCCGTACATGTTGTTGGGGTTGTAGCCGCGTTTTCGCTGATGCTCCATGTACCCCAACTGTGGACGATACCCCATCAACAGAACGAACTACTGTTTCTCACAAAACATTTCTGTACTAAGTTGGGTAGTGTCACATCTCAACACCAGTTCTACAAACTTCTAAGAGGGTTAAGCCTAGGCCACACACATGGCAGCGTTGCCCGAGTCATCGGTGAATATTTGTTTCAATGGTTTGCCCGATGAAGCATCAGCGCAAAGGCTGGCCACACACATGCCAAGCCTCGCCGAATAGTCATCGGCAAAAGATTTGCGAACACACAACTTTGAAAATATTTCAACGAAAACATTAAGTTACTTGAATCGTCTCCGTTAAATTTGTCCATATTGGTATTCATATTGTTTATAGGAGAAACCGTTACTGTTACCTTTTGTTGTAATTATTATTCAATCGAATTATTCGTGGAAAACGTATTTTAACTATAATTTTTGTTCTGCAATCCCGGAACAATTTTCGGAGCTTTATTGTAATTAAATAGGTAATAATAATATATAGCTGTATGTCAATGCCACCTAATGGAATTTCATAGTGGCATTAATAGCTTAAACACACGTGGCATGCTGAGTTTGAAAAAATATGTTATAATTGTAATAAACACTTCGATAAATATTATTTTAAGCTCATACAACTGTTATAATTGTATAGTTATTGCTTGTATTATATCTCCACATATATGCTTACATGCGTACTTGATTGAATGACGATGTAATTTACACGCACTATTGGCGTTCTTCGACGAATGTGTAGCCAGATCGACAAGGAAGGCGGCTCCTTTGTTTTGGACTCGGGGCTGGAAGGTCCTTGTCGTACACATCGACCAATATCTTCCAGCATCGAAAATTTGACTATCCTTGCCAATGGGGAAGCTATTGGCCACACCATTCGCCAATGATCAACTTGGGAAGGTACTTGGCAATGATCGCCATGTGTGTGGCCTAGGCTTTAGGGTACGTCTAGAAGACTCGAAATCCCATTGCAATGATGGATGAGAAAGGTTTGTACCTACGGTAGCGTAAGCCGCACAGTGAGCAGGAAATGAAAATCCTACGTGGTTTCTTTATCAATAAACAGCAACGGTTGTAGGGCAACTCCATCCTGAGCAGATCGACACAAGTCCACGACCTGTGATACAAACCGCACGGACATCCACCAAGACACCGGAATGCCTTGGACCCTCTCGGCAGCTTTAGCGGTGCNCTACTTACCGCAGTTGTACCTGGCTTTGTCAACATCCACTCAATGGTTGTGACTGGAAGTACATCCGACCCATCGTCGCTACCCTAAACATGCTCCTTCTCGCACCCCGGAGTTGGGGATGCGGCGGTCAGAATCTACAGGCGAACTGCGCGAACGGTAATTAGCAATTTTAGGAATACAATAGACTTTTATAATCGTTCGAACTAAATCTGACGATATCGAGAGAGAAGAGTTTGTGAAATATAGGAGCGCTCCACCCGTGGCTCAGCGGTAGTGTTGTCGCTCATCACCAAGTCACCCCGGGTTCGATGGGACCAGAAAATGTGTAGCTTTTCACATTAATGTCCCTAATGTTCATATAGCCTGACTACTGAAAAGCAAACCTTCCTTCCTCTATCCACCCCCTGACTCTAACTAATACTAACCACTTCTACTAATCCCTCCACGTGGGCCAAGTTGTTGGTAAACCCAGTTAAACCCAGCTCACGTACTAACAATAGCCCCTACCACCCAACTCCTACCTCCTATCACTCCACGTAGATAAGCTTCAATAGCACTAAGCTACATTTCTCATTTACAAATACAACAATCTGGAATATAGAAGGGATCCGATAATCTACGTGGACAATTGGAGACTCAGATTAATGCACACCTTAAAATATCTTGGAGTCCTAATTGATTAGAAGATACTATTTTAATTTCGTATTGAATATTCCCGAGAGAAGGTACTAAAATTACACTATCAATTAATGCATCTGGGGATAAATAAATTTACACTAGAAAATCGAGATGCAAAGAACCTATTAGGGGAAAATAGAGTCAATTATTAGATATTGTTCGAGTATTATGGGGGAGAAGATAACAGTTGAAATTTGTGGAAAAGAAATTACTTAACACACAGAAAATGTGCTCGTTATTTAAGCAGATGTTTCCAAACTGTATCTACAAAAACATTTTTAGCGATATTGAGCAAAGTGCCAGAAGATCTAGCTGTAGAAAAACAAATGTTTTGCTACATGATGGGGAGAAATTTAGTTAGAAGAAAAGGGATAGAAGACAAAAAAGAAAGATATTGTTGGCAGATTAGGTGGAATAGAATTATCAATAATATCTCCTTTTATGATTGTCTTCTATCTTCTTTTTATTCAATTAAATTATTCTTGTCTTATTTTATAGACAATGAACAATATCTCTTATTTCACTTAGATCTTCTTAAAAAATGAGGTCAATTGATGGATTTTAAATTAAGCCTTATTGCCAACATTTCGATGTCTGATTTGACATCTTCAACAGAACCACAACCGGGATATTAAACATGAGAATGCTTTCGTATAAATTAAAATTAAAATACATATCACAGGACAGAATTGTGTCTTACCATCAAACGTTAAAAACATTACTATGTCAAATTAAATATCAAATTCAATTCATGTATAAATATCTAAAGAACTTCATAACGTAAGTATTTGTTTAACTACAGTTGACTTTAATACAATTACAGATTGCGAGAAGTAGTGTTATTCCTAAATCTATCCAAAATGAATGAAGAAATTCATTATATTTTTAAAATGATAAAAATAAAAGAGCTTACATACGAATAAATTATGAACAATTGATTGAAGTATATAAAATAATGAGTAAAGGCATATTAAATGGTTAATTAAAGATTTGGAAATGCATAAAGCTAATATTGATTTTTGTTTAAATGAAGATTCTAAGAATAAGTTTTTCAAGATCCAATTAATAATATTGAATAGAATTGCTAAAGAATTAGACCAGAAATATACCTCTAAATTACAAAAATTAGGGATGAATTAACCTCATTCGATAAGTAATAAGAGTTCTATAAAACAGAACATTGTAATTTATCTTACAGATTTGATACTTCCTGAGAATATCTTGCAAACTTTGGAATTATGAAATAATTTCAATTTTATTACTAAAGTTGTGACAGAGTATATTAAAGAGTTTGAATATGGTATAGTTGGTGTAGAAAATGAACAGAAAATGAATCTAAGAAAAAATGTTTGTAGTATGCTATATAAATACTTTACAAACAAGCAAACTTATAGTAAAGAGGATGAAATAATTTATAGGAATATGCAAGCAACTAAAATGTTCTTGAGGCAAAAGAAGGATGTAGTAATTGTAAAACGTGATAAAGGGAACCATACAGTGTTGATGCAAAAAGAGTGTTATAGATAAGGTTAAAAATGTGCTAAAAAATTCAGATTTGTATAAAAGGATTAATGAAAATATACTAATGACAATTTAAAACAGATCCAGGCAATAGTTAAGGAATGGTGTAAATCCTATCAACAAAAACAATTGATTCAAAATTATGCCCATATTAACCTTGCCTTATTAAGTTACATATGCCAGACCAGAGTATGAGACTTGTTATTTCATCAATTAATGGTCCATCATATAACATGTCTCAAAGTTTATGTTAAAATATTTTAAACTGGTACTGGAAATTGATAAGGCATTCACATTAAATAATAGTTCTCAATTTAATCATATCCTTGGAACCTTTAACTGATACAGTGATAATAAAAATTCACTATGGAAATTGAAAGTAATTATGGATAAATTTTCTTGACACAACTGTTATTAACCATGGAGGCAAACTGACTAGCTTAGAAAGCTTTCTTCATCTGGAAGATTAATGAATTTTAGGTCACATCACCCTTTTTATATGAAACTAAATATTGTTAATGTTTTATCAAAGAATGTTAATTCAGTATCCCATGCAGTGTTTCTAAATAAAAACATAAATGAGGTAAGAAAAATATTGAACAATGACTATCCAACTATGTTATTAGAAATTGTATTAAAAAAATTAAATGGGGTATAATTAATAATAAAATGGAAGAAAATGAGAAGATAATGTTGATAGGAAAAGTGAGGAATTTATTGTATTGTCTTACATTAAAAATATTTCTAATGAAATTAAGAAATTACTAAAATATGTGAATATCAACTGTATACATCATAAAATTGACAAACATGAATTTGTTAGAAGTGGAAAAGATGTAATTCTTCAGAACAAAATAATGTTGTATATGCTATAGATTGCAAAAATGGTAACAAACAATGCCTAGGACAAACAAAGCATATGCTTGAAACAAGAATAAAAGAATGCAAGAGAAAACTTAAAAGTTTACTAGATGAAAATAATGAGATAGTCAGACATTGCAGGGATAAGGATCATTTGATGAATTTTGATAAAGCTAATATATTAGACAAAGAATTAAATTTGTTTAAACTTCTAATTTCAGAAACTATCAATATTAAAACAAAAGATAATATACACATGCAGGTAGAAAACAATATCTTTACTAAAGAATATGATAATATCCTTTAATTATTAAAGGAAACCTGATAAGCTGGTAGTAAAAGACAATTTCTTAGTGATGGTATGTTACCTAGACTGGAGGTTGATGTCTTAGTGAATTTAATAAGGACATTGAATAAGGAGGTTGAGTTGAACCTTCGTTATGATTCCAATATGTGACAAAATGGTGATGTTTTAAGAGATGATTTGAAATGGGATCTGTGTAAACTATAGGTATGTTTCAATATATTATTTTAGTCTTTTAAATTAGTGTAAAAATGTGTCAGGTATTTGATTTGACATTGTAATGTTTTTTACCTTTGACGGTGTGACACAATTCTGTCCTGTGATATATATTTTAATTTGTACAAAAGGGTTCTCATGTTTAATATCTGTAACGTAGCCCTAATGAAGATGTCAAATTAGACATTAAAACGTTGGCAATAAAGCATAATATAAAATCCATCATTTTACCTCATTTTATTTATGAAGATCAAAGTGAAATAGCAGATATTGTTAATTGTCTATAAAATAAAACAAAAATAATTTAATTGAATAGAGGCTAACTTAAGATTATATACTGAGAGTGACATTTGTACAAGAAAATAGGCAATGGTTCAATCTCACAAGTCAGTTGATAGAAGGATAAACTGGACATGGACGATTTCAATTTAGTAAGGATGTAGATGTAGGAGGAAAATTATTGCTTATGCCAAGGCAAGGATACAGAGCATCTCTTCGACTTTACATTTGATGGGAGTGAACGTGGGTCATTAATCCAGGTGATGAAAAAATGGGTGAGACAAAGGAATTTATAGCTGATGAAGGAAATTTCAGGAATATGAAAAAGATTATGGACACAAGAAATGTAATTTATAAAGCAATGTAGTAGAAAATATAACGTAGAAAGAATGAAAGGAAAGAGGGGTGAGGAAAGGAAATTGCCCATGTAAGGAAAGGGTGAATGCTGTAAATTTATCAATAAAAAATATTAATAATACATTTTAATTCATTATATTATAGGAAGGAATTTTTTTCAAAATCCTCTTAACCGCTGTTAATAATTCCGACGACCTTGTCACCGAAGTATTTTTTTTTCTGGTTGTCAATTCAAAATCTTTACTAGTCTGCAAGATTCACGTTATATGTAATTCAGAATATTATATGGATGCATATATTTCGTGTTAAAGTACCCATTGATTCAATTTCGTTTCATTGCCACAACTTAGGCGGATTTTTCCTCAAATATTCTAATTTCACCATTACACTCCCTATGCAACGCAATTTTTCTGAGAATTTCGCTCAAATACTTCGTTTTTTATGCGAGCAAATATTTTTTATTTCGAGTTAGAAAGTACATTCAAAAAGAATACTTCAAAACTATCCATTCTCGGCTAAAAGATAATGGAATGTATAATAGCACGCAGAGTTGTTCTGAGTGACTCATTTAGCGAAGCAGAGGAAAACGCCTTCATAAACTGACGGGATCTTGCATTTGAAGAGTTTCACTGAGAATGTGTATTCTGAAATGTACAAAGAATTCCTTCGTTTTGACAATATATTTATAAACTAGGCCGATGCTGATGAGTGATAAATTGGTAGTTGGTGTTCTTGTTGTTGTAAATGGTGATGCAGATGAAGTACTTAGATGATGGAATTTTGTTGAGGATCAACTAAGTCCTGAGGATGTTGACGTTCGCTGTCGAAACGGCTCCTAGTTAATAAATATATTGGAGTAATTAATTTTTACATTTCACAATGGCAAATAACTTCATCATTCACATATTTTGGAATTTCGATTTTAAATGGGCAAATCATATAACGGATGACATTAATTTATTTTGAATGTTCACCTTAGTTTAGGAATGAATCAAAATATCACCATTTTCGTAGAAAGATGTGCTAGTTTGGTCAACTCTAAGTTAAAACGAAGGGTGTAGCTTGTAATTAAAAATATTCCGACACGAAGGCGGGCTCATTTTAGCTTTTTATTGAGAAAGAGCAAACGTTTATGACGAACATTCAATCATCGTTGATTCTCATGAAAGTGTTCTGACCAGCAGTGGTAAGAAAGTCACAGAGAACCACATAAATCCAAAGCACCAAGAGCTGAGAAACAACTTATTATTGCTCGGCGATCCAGAGATTGGCAATAGTGGACAGAGAGAATTTGAATACTTCGAGTTTTTGGGTTAAATCTTAATACTTTGCATATAGAACATATGAATAGGAGCGGCTAAATTGCTGTAAACAACCATGAGAGAACAAGAGGAAAAAATCAGAAGATAAACGTTTTAGATAT
Source organism: Laupala kohalensis (assembly GCA_002313205.1). NCBI lineage: Eukaryota > Metazoa > Arthropoda > Insecta > Orthoptera > Trigonidiidae > Laupala > Laupala kohalensis. The sequence continues at coordinate 9,246 of NNCF01133992.1, read as the reverse complement.
ATACGTAAACTCAAAGTCTTACTTCAAAATCAAACTCAATTTCTACGAATTTAAGAAATAATTGGCCACACGTGTATAAACCCTGTATCAACATCAAGTCTGTCAGGTTGGCAGTAAATACGTAAAATAATAAATAATATATTGTCAAGAGAACACTTACGAACTGGCTGTGTTGAAAACGCTTAAGTAATTTACTACTACTGATGAACAATAAAGTAATTAACAGTGCGTTCCAGTTCCTGTTTCTTTTTCTTCGGTTAGTTTAGGTTAGGTTAGGTTCCCTGAATAAAGTAACATGAGTTCGAGTATAAATGTCGCGACTCCTTCTTATCCTTTGAAAAAGCGATAATTAATCCCTTAGCAAGCGGAAGGCTAATTAGGAAATGAGTGCTCACCAGTGGCTCCGGGTCCGAAACATTCGCCTCCTCCTCCTCCTTCTCGATCTGCTGAGTCACTCGCTTGTGCGGCTCGTGCAGAGGCGCCGTGTCGCCGGTCATAATGCTGCAAACGAAGAAGACGAGTGAGAGTGGTGCNTGGTGTCCGAGGGAGGAGCCTCGCACCGATTCCGAACCCACGCACCTGGGTCTGCGATGCGCCGCGGTGAACACCACCCTCTGCAACGCGAACTCCAGCGCCAGCGTCTCCGGCTTCTTGGGAGGCGGCTTCTTCTTGGGGAAACGACGTCTTCTGCGGACCGCGTTCATCGTGCTGCATTCGATGATCCGCGTGTTTATTTACTGTTCCGTCTGTGCCCACTCCTGGCAACCGACACGTATACATTCCGTGCCGACGGCGCGTTGTTGACCTGCGCTCACTGCTCACGGTAGACGTGATAGCAAAACAAAAAGACGAAGGATAAAAAATAAAGTAAAACGAAAGAGAGAGCAATCCAACACATGAGGACCATAAAGTCGGAGCAGAATATTCTAAAAGTGAATCTGAATGTTCTCATTTTGGCGAAATATGTTCCCTCCCCCCTTCGGTCAACGATAAATAAACATTCCCGTCGCCATGATCCCGCTTTGTGGATCGGAATGTCTACAACTATGGAACTCCAGGTGACTCTGCATTCTCGTAAATGCAATGAGTTTGTACCGACGCTACATAAAGTAATACACACGAGGAGACTGCATACTGTCCTTCGTTACAATACTTGAGTAAGATTGAGATAATCGGATCTTTTAATCCAAACGAATTAGTTCCCATGTCGCCGGCAGGCACCGCTAATTTAGTGAAAACCCTTATTCAAAACCTACAATGTGTACTTCCCAATTAACGTTTTTCATTTAAGTTAATCACACTCGATTCCTCTTGCTTAAAACTTCATTGAAAATTTACAGCAATCCAAAATTTCAAGTAGATTGAAAGATATTCTGGTTAATAAAGGGGTAGAGTTATGTTCCCATTGCATCGGTCTTTCAAATTTGTATTTAAGAAAATCCATTCCACAGAGGTTAATTTCAGACTCAACTTTAGCCTGACTTCAATTTTCAAGTTATTCCGCGAATAAATAGTGAACACACTTGTTGGAAGACCTAGATTGTGTTCTTCCCAATTTTGCATTTCCATTCAAATTGATCTCATTCGATTCCTCTTGCTTAATTTTCTCTCGCTAAAATTAATGCATTCCAAAATTATTAATATAACCGAAGGTATTCATGTTTATAAAAAGTGGTGTTTTTTTTGTGGGGCTTTAGGGCTCGTCAAAAAAGTGGTGTTAACATGCATCGGGGGCCATAACTTCTTTCCGATTTGTTCTTAAGAATTTTTCTCCCACAGCGGTAAATATCAGACTCCACTTCAGCCGCACGCCAATTTTTAAGTTATACCGTGACAAAATAGTGAATACCGTTTATGAAAATACTAGATTTTGTCCTTCGCAATAATTAGTTTTTTACCCCAATTGATCACATTGAATGCCTTTTCGTTAATTCTTTCTTGCTAAATTATTTGCACTCAAAAATTCGTAATATATTTCACGATATTCACGTTTATAAAAAGTAGGGATAAGATGCTTCTAGAGGCATAAATTCATTTATATTTATTTTTAAGAAATATCCTTTTTACATCCTGAAACTCAATTTCAAGTTATTCCGCCCGAAAATAGTGGAAACCTTGTTGAAATTCCTAGATGGTGTCCTTCCCAATAAACATTTTTCATAAAACTTGATTTCACTAGATTCCTCTTTGCTTAATTCTTTATACAACAATTTACAGGTATCGAAAATTTCTAGTAAATTCAGTGATATTCACGTTTATGAAGGGGTACAGTTGTGTTCCAATTGCAACGGAAAGTATAACGTCTTTCAGTTTTGTATTTAAGAAATTTCCTTTCACAGAGGTTAATGTCAGACTCAGTTTTAACCTGACATCAATTTTCAAGTTCTTCCGTCCGAAAATATTGGAAACCTTGTAGAAAATCCAAATGAATATTGTAGATTCAACTTGATTTCACTAGATTCCTCTTTGCTTAATACTTTATACAAAAATTAAGAGCTATCCAAAGTTTCTAGTAGATTCAGTGATATTCACGTTTATAAAGGGGTACAGTTATGTTCCCATTGCATCAGGAGGTATAACGTCTTTCAGATTTGTGTTTTCAAAAATTCTTTTCACAGGGTTTTTTTTATGATTCAACTTTAGCCTTAGATCCATTTTCAAGTTATTCCGTCCGAAAATAGTCGAAACCTTGTTGAAAATCCTAGATTGTGTCCTTCCAAATTCACATTTTTTATTCAACTTGATTTCACTAGATTTCACTAGATTCTTTATACAACAATTTACAGCTATCGAAAATTTCTAGTAGATTCAGTGATATTCACGTTTATGAAGGGGTACAGTTGTATTCCAATTGCAACGGAAAGTATAACGTCTTTCAGTTTTTTATTTAGGAAAATTCCTTTCACAGGGGTTAATTTCAGACTCTACTTTAACCTGACAGCAATTTTCAAGTTATTCTGCGAATAAATAGTGAACACATTTGTTGGAAGACGTAGATTGTGTTCTTCCCAATTTTTCTTTTCCATTCAAATTGATCTCATTCGATTCCTCTTGCTTGATTTTCTTTTGCTGAATTTAATAACTTGGTGTGGTTTGATCAGGTTAACAGAGTTGCACAGAAAGTTTGGACGTCTCTAAATTTCATTAAACGAATTTTAAAATTTGGGAGTAATCCGACAACAAAAGAATTAGCATACACAACCCTTGTTATGCCGTTACTGTAATGTGCATCGGCAGGATGGGATGCTTATAGAAAATATCAAATAGAAGAATTAGAAAAAATTCAGAAAAAGCGATTAAATTTATAAACATCGGTAATAATTCCAATAACTATATAAAAATAAAACCTCTCCAAATTCGTAGAAAAAAAGCGTGACTGGGATGTTTGTTCAGTGCACTTAAAAACGAACGAGCTTGGCGAGATGTCAAAGAGTGTCAGGAAAAACCGACTAGATTGGGTAGACAAGGTCACTTTTTTAAATTCGTGAGATGAAACAAAAAATAGTCGTAGGAAAATACTCGTTTCTCAATAGATCAATCAGGGACTGGAACAATTTTCCTGCGGTTGTCGTGGATGCGCTATCGGGGCTCAGCAACCTCTCTTAAATTCAAAAACGTTCTAAGAAAAGGGGAATAGACGAATTAAAAGGATTAGGCAGGTTCGGGAAGAATGGATACGTTAGTGCAGAAAGGAAGCTAGTGAAGTGCAGTGATACAAGGAAAATAAATGATTTAGAAAAATTGGGAAGGAAAATGTGAAGTGAAGTGCACGAAAGGGGTAAATTGAATGTTTGGGTCATCAGCGAAATAAAATGTGCAGTATTTTTTTTATCAATTATTACGATGATTCAGGGTAAAATGTTTTTCTAATATATTAAATACCTTAATATTAGTTGAATCATATATTTTAATATTTTATTTACCAATTTTTATATCAGTTCTCTGTGATATGCATTTTTGTATTATATTTTCTTTTATACTGCCACCGGGTAAAATTTGACCAATTCCAGTAAATAGAAAAAAATATTTTAATGCACTCCTAAATTCCTAACATAACCGAAGATATTCATGTTTATAAAAAGTGGGGGTAGGATGCATCGAGAGGCATAAATTCTTTCAGATTTGTTTTTAAGAAATTTCCTTTTTACAGTCTATACTATAGCCTGACACACAATTTCAAGTTATTCCTACAGAAAATAGTGCAAACCATTTATGAAAATCCTAGGTTGTGTCCTTCCCAATTAACATTTTTCATTTTACTTGATCTCACTGCATTCCTCTTTGCTTAAATCTTTATACCAAAATTTACAGCTATCGAAAATTTGAAGTAGATTCAGTGATATTCACATTTTTAAATGGGTACAGTTATGTTCCCATTGCATCAGGAGGTATAACGTCTTTCAGATTTGAATTTAAGAATATTCCTTTCACAGGGGTTAATTTCAGACTCAACTTTAGCGTGACATCAATTTTCAAGTTATTCAGCGAATAAATAGTGAAAACACTTGTTGGAAAACCAAGATAGTGGCCTTCCCAATTTTGCTTTTCCATTCAAATTGATCTCATTTCATTCCTCTTGATTAATTTTATTTTGCTAAATTTAATGCACTCATAAATGTCTAAGATAACTGAAGATATTCATGTTTATAAAAAGTGGTGTTAACATGCATCGGGGGCTACAACTTCTTTCCGATTTGTGCCAAAGAATATTTCTCCCACAGGGATAAATATCACACTCCAATTTAGACTGACACCAATTTTTAAGTTATTCCGTGGCAAAATAGTAAATACCGTTTATGAAAATACTAGATTGTGTCCTTCATAAAAAATTGTTTTTCAATCCAATTTATCTCATTGAATTCCTCTTGCTTAATTCTTTTTTGCTAAATTTTTTGCACTCAAAAATTAGTAATATATCCGACGATATTCACGTTTATAAAAAGTGGGGGTAAGATGCATCGAGAGGCATAAATTATTTTATATTTGTTTTTAAGAAATATCATTTTTACAATCTTTACTATAACCTGACACCCAATTTCAAGTTATTCCGCCCGAAAATAATGGAAACCATTATTGAAAATCCTATATTGTGTCCTTCCCAATTAACATATTTCATTCAACTTGATCTCACTAGATTTTTTTTGCGTAATTCTTTATACCAAAATTTACAGCTATCGAAAATTTCTAGTAGATTCAGTGATATTCACGTTTTTAAAGGGGTATATTTGTGTTCACATTGCATCGGAAGGTATAACGTCTCTCAGATTTGTATTTAAGAAAATTCTTTTTACAGGGGTTAATTTCTGACTCAAGTTTAGCCTGACGCCAAACGAGGGGAAACTCTGACTGATGCGCCATTCCACCTTGGGGCCCACTGGTGTCGTTTTACCCGTAGGGGGAGTTCCTCTAACTACTGTTCTATTAGTTATATTACTTCTACGACAGAGTGAGTGTATGTCGCAGGAGGTTGTGTTACCTGTTCTGTCGTCACTATACCATGCAACAAAATCCACCAAAATTAATGGACTGCTCGTGTAGATCAGTGAAACTGCGTGAAGTAATTACGGTTTACTTTAGTCGTTTAATTATTTGATGTTTTTATACTCGTATATCATGTTTTATTATTTGTTTACTCATAAAATTAACAATTTATAATTTCAGTTCAGTTGTTATTCGTTTAGTAGCCTCTTGTTTAGATATTTTTTTCAATATAAGTTTAATCATGTATTTTACAATTATTTTTTTCAATTCTTTGTATTGATCTAATATGAATTATTTTTGTATATTTTATTTTATTTTCTTATATTTTCCCGCCGATTCAGAGTAGCTCATTTGCAGTATATAAATTTTATATTATTAAATCACTCTACTGACTATCGTATGTAAATGACCTGCCACAACGGAAATGTGTTACATGAAAATTTTCCCCACAATTCGAGGATTTCTATAGCGCACCGGCAGGGATGGAGGTTGGAAATTGAATCACGTCCCCGGAGAGCTTTGTTCCCACCGCAGATGAACCCAGGTATCATACTCCATTGTCTGCTGAGGTTCCGTGTTACTGCTCAAGTGTCATTCTGTCGAACTGCTGGTGCAAATGAAACGACCATGTAGTATCAAATTCTGTCGCAAGAGCACGCATGTGTAATCATTCCTTTATTTTCCCCAACCCTTAATCCACCCCTACCCTATACCTCCCCTCTTCCATATTCCTCCCCCTTACCCTATGAGATATTCCATAAACTTAATCATACACTCTATCAATACATGAATGCAACGTTAATGTAATGAACATGGAAAGAAAATAAGTATTTACTCATCAGTACGATAATACAAGAAATTATCAGATGAAGGAGAAGAGGAATAAAAAGGAAAAATTAAAGAAGTGTGTAAGAAGAATACAATATTTCGGAAGAATTAATATTTAAATATTTATAATAATTATAAACAATTATAATGCTTCGCCTCGACTAGCTCTTTCTCAGGATGCCACTAGTAAATTGGGTTTGCATTATTAATGACAGGGAAAAACCATACTGGGGTTCCACACACAGGAAAACGCATTAAGACAAAATAATTCACTAACTTTAATTAACATAAATCACTTTACAATTAAAAAAAACCCTCATGCATTCCCCCAAAAGACACACGTGATTTCCTATCAACGCTAACAAAAACACACAGATGTTACCGCCGGATTCGGCTTCTCTTAAAAAAACATGTATTTTCAACAAAATTAACTCCTAGACCACACATTACATTAATTTCTCTACACTTCTAACAAATACCATATACACTGGCTTTACTAATATTCTCTCTCCTCGAAAAAGGCCGGTACATTAATTACAAATTTCATGGACATAATTAAGCGGAGTTCCTTTTTTAATAATTGGCCCCTCTTCACAAGTCCTTAAGTCCAAAATTCTGGGCCCTTCTTTGCAATAAGATCCACAATTGTTGTCTCACAACAGCGCATGACGATATGGGTTGTATATCACCCCCAATCGTACAAATACCTCGTCAGATGATCAGTCAAGTGCCGCAGTGGTGAGTGGATGGGGCGCTGGCCTGGCTTCGGTTTCAGAGCGCTTCCGGGTTGACGACATAGCAAGCCACGGCTCAACCAGTGGCGATTCCTCCCCTCAGCCACGCGTCCTGGGCGCCCTCAGACGTCGCCGCCGACAATATTCGCCAAAACTATAGGCCTCGCTCCTGACGATAGCGGACTCATTCGATGTTACGAACTACTCGGAAGACTTCGAAAATAAAAACGGAGTAGTGGCTCCGATCCCGAACAATTTATAAGTCATGTTCGGTGATCCCGAAAAATCGACAAGTTTCGATGAAGAAAAAAATCTCACGTGCCTCGAAAAAACTTTGAAGACGTGAGCCCGCGAAAATTTCTAGAAGAATAATGGGCTGAAGGAACAATTTCCATTTCTTAAATGGGTTTTCTCCCTTCCTACATGTTTCTCCCCACTTCCAAAATCTTCAAATTTCGAACTCCACGTGACGGAAGGCTTCCAATCACGCAGATGTTCCCCCCTTCCGTGCCACGGTTCTGATTGGCGATTTTGGGGATTTTTCAAACTGTATTTAACCGCTCTTATGCAACGTTATTTTTTCTCTAGAACAAGTCGCAACTTGTGCCTTCCACCGGCTGTCCCTTTAACCGCCGTCAGTTTTATAAGAAGCGCTCACGCATGTAATAGCTCGTATAGTTCAAACTTACTCCGCCAGGAAGTGCCAGCGGACCGTACACTAAGATTATTTTTCAATAGCGCCGAAGTTCTCCGCTTGGGTACGCTTGACTGTCAAAAAAATACGAGCTTCATCTGTTTCATTTATAATGGCTGCCTTTTCTAGGTTTACAAAAACGCTGGAGAGGAGAAAGGATTCGTATTGTATCGTATATTATTGTTTTATGCTCATAATTTCATATTGAACCATTTATTTTTCATTCGCATTCTTTATACTGTGAAGTATTTCTCAAATTGAATATATTATTGGCTAGGAAATTTATTTCTTCACGACAATGAAATCTTGTTTGTTAGAAGCACCAATCAAATTAATTCTACTTCAACAATAGGTGTATATATTATTGGAGTGATCTTATTTCATTCATTGATTCTTGTGAAAACAATGCTTCAGATACCCAGAAGGCGGGCGCAGCGTGCAGAAGCGGATTCTTGAAGTTAGTTTCTGGGTGTAATTGTGTACGAAGGAGACGCGGCGTCTGATCCCGAGTCTTCAAGCTTACTTTCTGTGTGTTTTATGTGAACAAATGGTGCCGTGAACCCGGGAACGAACCAGGGACCTCTCAATTCGGAAGATTCTGTTCTTCAGATGAGTATATATTAGAAATTATTGAATTATTCTGTAAAACGAACAGGTGAAATTTCTTCATTGTGAATTCTTCATATGCCATCTCAGTTGAACTGTTGATATTAGAGATTTGATTAATTTTATACTCCTACATGTTAGCACCTTAGAACGTTCTCTGCAAGGTGTTAATATTTCATAATTCCTTGTTGTTGTTTTTTGTATAAAAGTCGAATAAGCCCTTGATGGTCATTCAAATGGAAGCCTTGTCAAGTTGAATTGTTAGCAATCTTACTAGTGCATGTTATTACTACATGTAATTACTCATTGTTCTCACAAGTGTGTTTTAACATAAAAACCAAACCTTAAAAAATTTGAAGTGTGTAGGCATCTTAGAATACATTGAAATCTAACTGGTTGAAAAGTGTTATATAGCTATTTGTTCTTTGTCTTGAAGGTATTTAAACCATTTATTGTCATCCGGTTGTATGTCATCATGCCAAAATTAAGGAAAAATTTTGGATTAAAGTTAGCATATATACAAAAATCACTTCACAAGCTATCATCATTTCTTGAAGAAGGTGAATTTTCTTTAACCCAAGTTGAGAACCGATTAACTTATTTAGAAACTGTTTGGGTTGAATTAAGTAAGCTGATGGGAGGAATCAGATGTTATATTGAACCAAGAATTNATGGAGGAATCAGATGTTATATTGAACCAAGAATTGTTATCTGAACTAGAAGATTTGTATCTTAGCACTAAGGATAACCTTACTTCGCTTATAAAAAGTTTTGAATATGAAAGCTCTGTAAACTCTCAAGAACCACCACAACAAAATGTTTCATCTAACGGTTTAATCAAACTTGCTCCAATATCAATACCCGTTTTCTCTGGTCGGCTAGAAAATTGGACTAGGTTTTTTA
>NNCF01133991.1:122985-138235 GCA_002313205.1 Laupala kohalensis | reverse complement strand
TTAAGCGAACACGAGCCGTATACGTAACGTAACACAAAGAACATCGATCGATGATGGCGGGATTCGACGCTTATTCGAAGTGGAAATCGAACTGGTCCACGTCGCCTAGGAATAATGACCCACTGCCGTCGCCGTGCCACGATTTTCTTCGACACAACGAAAGTGGGGCGATCGAAGATGCTTCATCAAGCTACAAGTTCTGAATAATGTAGAAATAAAGCAGTGGTACGAGAATTCGAAGTAGAACCGAAGTCCACGTGGATCTGGCGATGTAAAGAGAAGTTTAACTAAAAACCAGTTAGCTTTTAACCAACCATTTCACATGGAATTTTGAATGAGCATTTCCCTTTAGAAATACTTTTTAGGAAGTTGATTTTACCCAACTTCATTTTTTTCTTCTAAATTTTGGCTCCTACATTAAGGGGGGACGGACTATATTTGGGTACAGTACATGTACAATTGGTAGAGAATGTGACTAGTTTAACTGAGTTGTGTTTTAAACCCCAAACGATCCACTGGCTCACAGAACAAAGATCTCTAGTTATATATGCCTGCTAAAACAAATTTTTGTATGTAAATTCTTCTATAGGAGATTCTTGTTACCCCATTTTGTAATTTTAAGCATTAAGAGATTATATCCGCCAGAATCACTAGACTAAAGAACCCACCAAAAATGTTTCAAGTTATAGATTGAATCAATCTCTGTCCAGTGTTGATTGAATTTTTGTACCCCAAAATTTGGAATTATTTGATTTTAAATTATTATGAACTTATATGGAAAAACTTGAAGGGCTTTATGATATTCTGACAATATTTTTGAGAGAACTAAAAAAACGACTAAAGCACAGGAAATGAAAATAGGAACAAAATAGTGAGGATATTCAAACTGTATGCAGCATTTAAAAGAATAATTCAACTAAATCTGCAAAGGAAAACTGTTGTATCCTAATTGGCAGCGGTATCTTATGACCAAATATAATGTAATTCTCATCGAACAAAGAATAAAACAAAAATCTATATTTATTATCATGTTTTCAATTCACAAAATAATTGTCCTTTTTTAACAGTAAGAATTAATAGTAAAAATTATTTATTTAGTTATTAGAATAACTTTGGTGAATATTTCCAAGTTTCATGAACAGTTTACAACTTGACTTCAGTCAATGTGGGTATAATTGAAGATATTTTCTTTTTCTAGCACCTGGTGCATCTCGATTGGCTTGCTGGAGATGAAATAGTTGCTGTGGAAGTGAGTCCAGCTGCTTTAGTTGAGCAATTGCCTAAGATTTTGAGCAAGAAACTTTTCGGACGTTAATTATTTTAAAATTAAACTGTAAGATAATTTGTTTTTAATGAAAAATAAATATTGTTTTTTTTTCTCAATTTACGATGAATTTATCGACAGAAAATACATTCATATTTTTAAATTTCTTTGTATTTAATTTATTTTCCTTGGATTTTGGTAATTGCTTGTGAAGGAATCATGTTGTAAAGGAATTGCTGGCCATCACAGCCAGCCTACAAACTACAACTGGGTCTGCTAATGTGGTGGGACGGTCACACTTTCTACGAAAACAGCTTCAGTACCCCTTTGCTTACTTCGGTGGTTGTTGGCGGAATCTGGAAGGTGTGCGCTGAATTAGTAGACTCTTCGCTCTGTGTGACAAATGTTTCCAGAATACCATTTATTTTTCTCCTCTCATCCTTTGTCCGGCAGCCAAAGCAGGGGTTGTAACTGACGAGCTGAGAGTACGCAGTGCGACATGGCTTGTCAGGTTTCAACTCCTGCTCTCTTTTCTTTCTTTCTATTTTCTTTCTCTATATAATTATCATTCTCGAGATGCCCAATATACATTCAATTCATTGAATCTTGAGACACACAAACCTATCTTTCACTTTTATTCTTACTTTCCGTTACCTGATGATTAAACAGAACCTTTGTTGTGGCTCTTGTCTGTTCTTCCACTTGATCAGACCTTTGGCTTGAGAAGGAGGGCTTTTGGGTTTTGGAACATGTTCAACAGACAGTACTCTAGAGTAGGAGGGGTAGTTCGGTTGAGCAATTACAATTATATTTCTATGAGGGGTATTGCATTTTTTAAATTTTAGTAGTAAGAAAACTAATTAAAGAATTTACTTGAAATCATAATTTTTTTATTCTGAAACAGCTGATGTGCATCTATGTCCTCTGCATTTTCGTTTCCTAGCTAAGGAAATTGATTATCCTAAGAAAATGTGATATTGCTCTTTTGGAGACATTTTCCCAGGAGGAGAAACAGTAAGTTTGGGACTCAAATACAAAGGCCCCACTTGGTTAAGGGAACCTTCTCCATAAATCGCTCGCCATCCTATTAATCCTGCAATATCAGAAAAGAAGGAAGGAGATTACGACACACCATAAATGAAATGAAAACTTCTCATTTTAATTTTGATGGGGCCGAGATTCCAACTCAGGGGCTCAGCTTAACGCGCTGATGCCCTTACCAAATGCGCCACCCCTTTTGCCCTTCTGCCTCTACCATTGACATTCAACTAATCTGAGGTTCACCGCAATTTACGAGATTTCTGTATCTTCTCATTTTAGTTACTGGAACTAAAATGTTCAGACCCTATCACATCAAGTGTCAATTAAACAGAGTATCTATCACAGGATACGATGCTGAAATTAAGCATGGCATAAGAACAGAAATATCCCAGAAAAATAAATCATCTGTTGTGACAGACAACATTAAAAACAATACGATGCCAAGGCACAGCAACAGCGATAATTTTATTGCCAAATCAGTCTAAAATGTAGTACAAAGCAACTTTGCCATTTGCAAGGAAGAACAAACATTAAATCGCAATGCATTAATTATGTCATGTTGAATAACAATGGGAGACGGGACCAAGATTCGAACTCAGGATCTTCAGCTTAACCCGCTGATGCGCTTACCAACTTCGCCACCCTGTTCGCTACTGGGCCCACTCTACCCTTGATATTCGAATCCTGGTCCTGCCTCCCTCTTTTCATTCGTAATTAATCTGTCTCCAACTGGTGAGGTTCACTGCAATTTAAGAGATTTCGGTACACAGTGCAAATTAGTAAAACCAGAATCTTGATGAGGCCACAAACATTTCCTGTACCTGAATGTGTAAACCAGATTACTTCTGCATTTATTGAACAAAAAGTAGTAACATAAAAAAAGTGCATTTTCAAAGGAATGACTTCTTACGAAAGAATCAAGTGTTGAGATAATAAAATCCGTCTTAGAGAACAATTTGAACACAGTCCAGACCAATTCTGAAGCTCTGTTCCACAAGTATGTGTAATTTATTTTGAAAACATTCCAAGTAAATGGTGGTTGCACAATGATGGAAGAATATTATTTAAATGAGCACCTAGAAATACAACTTTTGTTCAAATTAATTAATTATACATCCTGCAATTCAAAAGCATCAAACAAGTAGTGAGTAATTAAATTAAATGACCATTCAAAGGATTTAGCGAGTTATGTTGAGTTCAAGTCATTTATTATAATGAGACGCTAATAAAAATAATTATTCTAATGCTATTGGGATAAAGTGCATTCACCTTGACTCGTTCGTGGAAAAGGAGGAGAAGGTGGTACTGTACAGTGATAATCAGTTGTCTCCAAACAACTTTTATTCTTGATGAGATTTTGTGATTTTCTATCTTCCCCGATGTCATCGTCATTGTAGGCAGCATCTAGAAACATCTGAATAAAGTAGAAAAATAAATCCTAAATAATTTTGTTTCATATTTTGAATGATAAGTTCTAATCATTGGCATAACTAGGAGCGTTTTCTGGAGCTGGTCTGGGACCTAGACAACTTTGATATATGAATATTTTTATCGGAGTCCTAACAAACTGTGTGTAGACGTCCCATTCGGTCTGAATCACAACAAACAGACGAAAATTCAATAACGTTAACAATGATATAAAACATTAAAAAATGATGAATAAAACCATGAAAGTTATGAAAACATTTATTTATTTAGGTATTTATTTATTTTTAAGCAATTCCTAATAATCAATTCTATTACGACCACGTAGTAATATTTGCAGCTGCTCACCTTGCATGCTTCTGATTGCAAGAGACTCAAAGTTGAATAGATTTCTTTAAAGAAATAACCTTCATTTCAGCCAGAAATAATTATATCATCCATAAATCTGATCTTAAAACAATTTCTGGGTTGGACACCAGAACTGTCTGGAGTGGGCATGTCCAGAGGTGGATCCAATGAGATAATAAAAGATAATAATAAAAGAGAGCTTTTTTACTTCCAAAAAAATTCAGCATACCCAATGATAGTAACAAGAGGACATTGAATAAAATCTGTGTAAAATGACAACTTCAGAGGACAAAATTGTGACTTTCCTTACATTTCTAGATTTTCACTCCTACATGGGAACATGAGCATAGGGTTGCAATATTGCACTGTCTCTGCATTTGATAAGAAAATATGTACTTTATTTTGGATGCCCAACATTGTATTTCAATATTACCACTTTCGTCCTTGCATTAAAAATTTCTGAAGTTTTTAATTTTTTTACGTTATAGCTTTAGATGGAATGCTGAAATATTTTTGATTTCATTTAAATTACTGTTGAAATTATTTTGAGTAAATCTGAAGCAGTGAGTAGACTTGTTAGCAGGAATGTCTTGAGTAAAAATTTAACTGAAAAACACAAATAATTTCAAAACTGTAATTTTTAAAGTATTGTTTATGAGAACCGCAATTTAAGATAATGCATTTATTATGTATAGGAATGTCTTAAATTGCTGTTTAAAGAGGTTAATTAAAAAACAAATTCTGGTGGACAGACCCACACACTGGTATTTTTCTTAATGGGTCCTTCCCAAAATCAATCCTGAATTTGCCTCTGGGCATGTTCAAACTCCTTCCTCCCCCCTTTCCCCCACTAGTTACACCAATGCTTCTAATTATTAAATTCTCTACCTTCTTACCTAATTAGTAAGTAAATATAATGTCTAAGATGTTGGACAGAAGAACCATGATTGTGCCCCTGATCTTTCTATAATGATTTTACCTACCCTTCTTGCGTCCTTCAGATAACCCCATTTCCTTTCCCACGATTTCTGTGCTTGTTCCTCAAGAAGGATGACTTCCCTCCTGCAATGAGTTATTGTTCTCATATAGAAATTTTCATGAGAAAATTAAATTTTAATTGGGAAGAAGGATCACTTACATCACCCCATCCTTACTAACTTGATTGACAGATCTGGAGAAATTATAGGACTTCGCTGCACACATTGTTACGTATATTATCCACGCTTTAATCGTGTAATATTTTTCTTTTTTTCGTCAAAGTCGTTTATTTTCCAAAAGAGATGCAATTCCTTTGTGAAAACACATCAATATATTAATTCGTAGAGCACCATTCGGTGCCTCACAGATTCCATTTGTTATATCCGTTTGTTGCCATGGAAACAGGAAAGAGAGAAGTTCGTTGTATACTCAACAGGTAGCGTGGATGTGAATGATATGGATCCGTGAGGAACAGAGAAATAGTGACCAATTGAGATGGGACTCTAAAGTTGCCAACAATATCAATAGGACTACTCTTCATGACTTGTACTGTTTCAATATCTAGGTAATAAATTTTCAGTTTTAATATCACAATTATTTCCATCCCTCCTGTTTTTTTTCTTCTTTTGGGTTTGGTGTGTTGTATTTCCTATATTTTCCTACATGAGCAACCGTAACGAAAAACACCGACTCTCGGCATCCAATAGCGGAAATAAAAATAGTGGAGATGATAATGTTGGTGAGTGCAAACACATGAATGGGAGGGACTGCATTCTCTATATTTATCTCCCGCCAGGCAGCAGCACGTAAGTAGCACTGTCCCAGTGCCCCGTAGCAGCGAAAGTGAAATGTCGGGTGGAGTGGGAGGTGGATGAGGAGGGAGGTGATGCTATCGTCGGTCGCATCATTCTTCTTGAATCATCACCGCTGGCGAGTCATGAACGGAATGTGACGTCAGACATTCAAAATTAGCGCCCGCTCCCCTCCCACCCTCCTCGTCGCCCCGGCAAGAGAGCGAGCAGTCAACGCAACGAACGGGTCGGGGGTTGGAGACAGCGAAGCGGCGGGCAGTTCGGCACGGCTCGGTCGCGCCGTCTGGCATCGATCAGCCAGGGAATCCCCGTTCCGGCGATGACCTCGACCTCCAGCGAGGGAGGTCACCCTCCACCTTCCCTCTCGAAACACTGTGTCCAATCGAAAGCGAATGCGTCGTTGCAGGGGGGCGGGGAACGGGGTAACAGAGCCAGCCACGTAGTGCCCCGTAGCCCTCGATGACAAGACAAGAGCGACAGAGAAAGAGGTTGATTGCACCGGGGTTGTGTCTGTCGGTCGTTAGAGAAACAGTAGAAATCGAAACATCTAAATCGATTTCAGTTGTCTTATATTTAGTTTTTAGTCTTTTTCAAATTATTTAAATGTTTATTTACTGCAATTGGACTGTCGTTCGATGGCAGGCTGAAGAATTTACTTTGAAAATAACAACTCGACAACTTACCAACAACAACTAGAAGAAGCACCTGAACAATAAATTTACAAGCAGATCTAGGAAACTAAAAATTCGAATAAAAAATCAAATCTAGTTTTAGTTAATATCGTATATTTATGTAATTACGCATTTACTATTTAATTTAAACGAGAAATATATTTTTAACACTACGCCACTCGACACCATTCTTAATTCTTCAATACGCTACTCTACACTCCCTTGGACATAGTTTTGTTTAGCTCTCTTAACCATTCAAGACCTTTAGAGACAACTCTTTCTGTCAATGCTATATTCCCTTCCTTAGTCTACTTTCGTTTCGAGCTCATTTTTGGATGCAAACATCTTCTGTTTAATTTCGTGGTCATAGACGGCGATAAATTTTAAAAAAATACTGCGCCAAGTACTAAAGGAAGTTGCATAACAAGATGTCCAGTGGCCTCAAAATAATAATGGATCCCGAGATATGAAATCGAAGGAACCTTCGCCATTTGCTGACAGCGTTGTCCCTGGGAAGTGTGAGGGTAAGTCAAAAAGTCGCAAACGCCAATTTCTCTTATACAGTTACAAATTACGAGCTCATTTTTTGATAGATGGCAGCACATATATGCTTGTCGTGTAGGCTGCGTGAAATCACGTACGCACGCAGTCAGTCAGAGGCAGCCAACGCGCGATGGCGGTTGTGTTGCATGAGTGTACACGAGAAGAACAGCGTGCAGTCGTGCGGTTTTTTTGTGGGTCCACAGAAGAAGAGCATCGCGAAATGCATCCCGTGTATCCTGACAAAGAGAGTGCTTCTTCTGGATGACAATGCCCGCCTTCACACAGTAAGACCGACGCAGGATCTGTTACGAACATTTTGTTGGGAACATTCGCTTGGAACATCCACCGTACACAACCGACTTAACCCTCAGTGATTTTAATCTGTTTGGGTTCCGTAAAAATCATTTGGATGGTCGTCTTTTTGAAAGTGATGATGCCGTAATCCAAGAGGTTACTCGTTGACTGCGACAGCCTACGTGCAACTCTCTTAGATTAAAGTTCAGAGATACAAACCGAAATAGCCGATGAGGGAACAGTACTTGTTTCTGATTCCGGGGAATTCGCACTTCCGCCAGGACCGGAGTGAAGATACTCAGGATAATGGTCATAGAAGAATCTGTACTCAAGTAAAACTAGAATGTTAATTATTGTTATACTCTCGGACTTAGAATGGAATCGAGTGTGGTGGCCGAAAAATACAGAGAATCACGTCTTTTATGCTGTGCCACCGAGAGGCATCAAGAATCGAAATCGGCACATCCCAAATTTTATATTAAGGTGAAATTTCATATGGAAATGGGGAAACGTGCGATACAAAAAGAAGTGAGGCAAAATAACCAAGCTCTTCACGTTTTCATCTGATCCAACGTGTGTTCACAAAACGACTGAGGTTATTGAGCAACGAAGCAGGTTACATTGATTTCGGCGGAAACCCACTGGGTTGCCATCACATCAACCGCTCCTGTAAATGTAAAAGACCATCTGTATTATGTTTCACCGATGAAGGGGAAAGACAGCCGACTATCACATTACAGTGTGTTGCCAAAAATTTATCCAATTTGGTCGCCAATAATTTTCTCACCAGATTTACAAAGAAAGCAAGAATTCAATTATTATTTCATCGTAATTTTTATTGTAACTGCCTATCATACATCGATATACACATTTTCCTACGCCTACAATTTAATGTGAGTCACCTTTTCAAATCTTCTTGAGGCAAACATGGCGGCGCGTCTATATTCTCCCGTGACGTACTGGGGTTAACTACGGTCCAACCCTGTTTTCTCGAAGTGAGAAGTGTAACTCCGGAGGGAGTTCCGTGATTTCTCTGTTCGATGGCGATGTAGCTGTCGTGCAGCTGACTGCAGAGGGGAATTCGCTACCATCCATTTTATCTCCCTCTAGTATCCATTCACATCCTCAACTAGTGATTCGTGTATTGGCCTTCAGAAAATGCAAGACCAAGATTTGAGTAGCAAGAACTAGTCCACACCTGCAAGATTTTGAGGGAAAGCAAGACTCTAGCCAAAATTGGTTCATCAACCTGACAAAACCACTTCAGTAGAACCAAATGAAAACTAGATCAGAATTTTTGACTATTTATCGATTAATCAAAAACCGTGAAATTATATTTGACTCTAATTGTTTATAACAAATTCACGGTTCTACCAGCTTGATATCAAAATGGTATAGCCACAACGCAAATAATAAACAGAACTAAAAGAAATCTAATTGTGAAATTTTGACTATTTATTGACTATGGTATAATAAGCATGCTTTTGGGTCGTATTTTTTATAACATATTCATGATGCTTATGTATACCAAAAATAAGAACTTGTCCCGATCATACAAGGTCAACACCAAGATCAGCAAGACCAAGATCAACATTACTAGAACAAGACCAAGATAGAATACATGAAGACTATGACTATCATGGTAAAGAAATAAATAATTGTCAAAAAAGCAGTACAAATTGCGTATGACCACGTGGAGGACAATAAACTAATTTACTCTCCGGAAGCGAGCAAGGGACCATCCCATCAAGCGCCCTAAGGCAGAGGCGGATTGAAAAATTTCAGCGAAAATTTCTAGATAAGATAAAAAGTTAGCTATGTATTATAATTCTAATAGAATATCAACATGTTTGTAATTTAACACAAAAATTATTTTACATGTACGAATTAGTATCGAACTATAGATTATTCTGAGTATAGTGTTTATAAATCATAAGAATTGAAATAACACTAAATTCACGATTTCTTGTTTCAATAAAAACACTCCTAGACAAAAGCCTAGAGAACCTGTATAAGAAATCCGCCTCTACCCGAAGGAAAACCGGAGAAAAACTCGGTCTTGGTCTTGTTTTGAGAATGACTCTCCACAACTTCAGCTTCTTGAGTTTTCTTCCGCAAATGATGGCGACCATATGACGATTAGTGAAGGTTTTTGGAATCACTTCTACGATTATCCTGAGTGGGTAGTACGACTTTCACAAAAACTTTTACAACTCAAACCATCTCACAAGATAGTCGCACGTGTCACATATGGATACGTGTGGGTCGACGTGTCCTTGGTAGCTGACGAGGTAAGAAATATCTTGGATGGCAATAAAACGAGGAGTTTCTACAAAGAATATTTATTGGTTTAAGGAGACTGCAAATGCTTATGCACTTGGACTTTTTGTAATAGCGTGTTCCATTTATAGCTTTGAGCGCAAACATTTCAGAGAAAAGTTAAACCAGAGCGGGGATATTGTTGTTCCTTTTATCGAACGATGTGCACTGAGAGCAACGAGACTTGCTCTGAAAATTAAATCAGTGCAATCACAGCACTGGGCATTGTTGAGGTTAGGTGCGCCTTCGATCAATGTGCACAAGTGTGATGGACATTATATGAATTTTACTTCGATGTTGTCTACATTTGGAAGATCCTCAAACGAAGAAAATACTTTTTGATATTGAATGATTTATGTAAAATGAAAAAACCCGTTTTGTGATTCGTACGTACGGTGTACAGAGCTAGGTTATTTTTGCATTATACATACGTTCTAAAATATTATTAATCGAGGCATAAGTAATTATTATTTTTTAATTGTTGTGATAGGTTGTTCTCCATGGTCTTAATAATTACAATTTTATATTAAATGAAAGAACTAGTAGACACAAAATCAATTACCTAGCAACACTGAACAAAAAAGCACGTGGGTCTATTTTTTCCCGTTTGTTCGGATTCGGGAAGTTTGGCTTGACCGACGTTGGCACGAGTCATTGTGGAAAGAAACGTACTTTAGTGTTTGAATTTTCTTTTGTCATTGTAATGCTGAATGACGTTAATAATATGTTAATTTCAATATGACATACGTAGTCAACCCTGGCACGGTTGCGTACATTACTTCTGTAGCCCCATCCTGGTCCGGGTTTTTCTCCGGGTAGAGACGGAATTTTTATATAGGCTCTCTAGGCTCTTGTCTAATGGTGAAATAGTAAATATCGAATTTAGTGTTATTTAACAGTTACGATTTTTGATAAATACTTTCCGAATGATTTATAGTTTGATGATAATACGAACTTGTGAAATGACTTTTTTGTGTTTTATTAAATACAATATTTGTTGGTATTATGTTAATACTATAACACGTGTTTTCTCTCTCGTTAGGAGTTGAATGTTGAAATGTTGAAATGTTAAATCCTTAGCCTCTGCCTTAAGGCCGTTGATCGGAATTGATGGGATGGTCCCTTGCTTGCTTCCGGAGAGTAAATTAGTTTATTGTCCTCCACGTAGTCTGAAGCAGTTTGTAACTTTTGCTTTTTTAAAAAAGTTTATTTATTTATTAATCTAGTTTTTCGCAACTACTATCAATATACTTTGTTCAGGGTTTATCCATTTTTGAATAATTCATTTGGTGGAACGAAGATATCATCGTTCGATATAATAATACAACGGTGTTTTTTCTTCAAATGCTTTTCTATTACGTCTGTAGAGTGTCTCGTGATTTTGTATTTGCTAGATACCACTGTTATTACGCCATTAAACCAGATATTTGAATTTTTGTCTCGGGTAAACGTAATACGAGCAGCAGAGAGAAACCAAGCGAACAGTTCACTTGATTGGAGGAAACACTGAAAAAAGTAAATAGTCCACTGTGATGCCGAAATATTAGCTACATTATTTAAATGTAATAGCGTTTAAAAATTCCATTATGAAAAAGCTTTGTGTAGATTCTCGACGGTATACTTCAAAACGTATCCTCTCTTTATTTATACTTCCATTATCTTGAAATACGCGTTGAGATTTACTGTAGGTAAGCTGCTTCCTATAATATGTTGTTTTTCTTGTCAGGCGATTCACAATTGTTATAAAGATCGAAGAGGGCAACATTTTTCGATAGATATCGATAAGGATTCAAAAAGGACGATTCACGAATTGTGACGCGACCAAAATCTCACGAACCCCACTAGTCGTAGTAACTGATGAAGAAATCGAAGATCTTTCGCGTCGTATCTCTCGAATTGTGATTTCTTTCTTTATTTTCTTTTCAATCGTGGCTGTAATTTATGGGTGAAGAAGCTCCTCCAAGTGCATGTGCAATGCGATTGGTGAGGAGACCATTCACGGAATGCGAAGGCAACAGCCTCAGAGGTTGGACGAAGGTTCGAAAGTTCATGTTGTTTCAAACGGCCGTCGGCCCCATGAGACGTGGCGCAGGGCAACGAACGGTCCCCGCCAGGAAGGGCTGTCTGGCTGTCTGGCGTTGGGTGGCTGGCCGGTCGCGTCCGTCCCGAAGGCGCGTCATGCCTTGAGTTGACGAGCGTTCGGCCTCAGACTGGGTCAGCTCTCGCCTCAGCAAGGACATGACTATGGGGGCGTGGCCAATAGCACACGTAGGGCAAGGAATCGACAGCAGCATTCGCTCAGCGGTGTCCAACTGGCGAAACGTTTTTGACGTCGTACGAGTTGTAGTATATTTTTACATTAATAATGTTTTCATCAAAAGTTAAAGGGAATAATAATGCGTTGTGAATGTATTGTCAGGTCAGAATTATTACGATGGGAGAAAACAGAAAATTGTGTTCGGAATACAATACTCTTTCATACATTACAATATGAAATATTTTATTATAATACTAAACATTAAAAATACTTTTTCAAAATAAAGAAATATATGATTTATTTTTTGCAGCTAGAAATAATATAAATTGAGTATAATAATAATAATAATATCTCTGTACAAATAAATAAATGGACTAATTAATCTTATTCGTCGTGGGGGGGAGGGCGCAACATTTTGCCAACCCCCATTTCCGGTCGATCGAAAGTACACGGAAAATGGACCAATGGGCCAAGAGATAAGTGGGACAGCGCTGCAGTAGAGCACCGTGGTGTACACTTTGACACAATTCTTTTTATTTCGCGATCCAAAATTTTATTTATACTCAGCCCTTTATGCTACTTTAAAAATAGAAAATCACCACCATGTTGCCCATCCGAAAATCATTGGGTTGCGAGTAACGACGTCGTCGCATTGTCTGTGATTCCCGACCCGCGCATACAGGACGCTGGCGGAGGTGACGACCCAAAGAGCTTCTGGGGTCGATCCCTCAAATACAGGGCTCTAATACTACAGAGAACTTAATTATTACATGTGCATTAATAACGCAAATGTTGAGGAGTGTGCAGTGACGTCATTAGGACTCGACTCCAGAGCTATTGGAGACTCCCTACTGGTATATATCCATTGCTCTGATGCATTAAAAATAATCGAAATTTGAGTTTATTTGTAAGGAAAGTCAATAATTATTTATTATACAGGTTTTTAAATGTTTCAGATTTATTTATTTAAGTTTTGATTTTAATTCCCCATCGTAACATGACTTTATTAAAATAATGAATTTCCAGGAATTTTCTTTTCATCTCTCTTTTGAGTTCCCGCATTTCATCAACTCTTGTCTCGAATATTTTAAACTTCTGTTATCAGACGATAGTCATGTTCAAATTCCCACATTCAAATGACANAAATGTAATAAAGTTGTTTCATCGTCTAGATTCAATGGGGTGAAAAATCACAATTTTATTTACATACGACCCACTATTCCACGTTAAAAACAGGAAATAACCTCGATTTTAATCCACATAAAAGCATTGAATTGTGAGCGAGGTCAGCAAACGGCGAGAGTCGATTAAACAACATAAAACACCAATAACATGTAATATATAATTTAAAAAAAATAATATTTATCAACTCTCCGTTCAGTTCATCCGGTGGACCTCGCGCCAGCAGCGCTCCCCCGAAATATCTGGGCATTTCTTGCAATTTGCATGTTTCTTAATAATAAAACAAAAATCAATATTCTAAGAAATCCATTTTTTTTCTTATTGTAGTTTTTGCGAATGGGAAGTGAAGCGCGCTATTGTAGCTTATCTACATGGGACGATAGGAAGTAGGAAGTGAGTAGTAGTGCTCACCAACAACTTGACCCCCGTCGAAGTGTTAGTAGGGGTCATAGTTAGTCATAGCAAGAGGCAGTGATGCTAGGAGTAGTGGGAAAGAGGGTTCGCTTTTAAGTAGTCTCAGTTACTTTAATAAGAAAAGCTACATTTTTTCTGCCCTCCCCTCTCCCGCGAATCGAACCCGGAATGACTGGGTGATGAGCAAGCTTAATGACCCCTTAGCCACCGCAAGGGCATCCTTCTTTTTGAATACAAATTAAAAAATCTTAGACTCTTGCAAAAGTATTGTCCATTTCTGACAACTTCGCGAAAATGTGATTTAGGGGTCTGCGGGACACAAAATTATGAAACGTGATTGGTGAGGTCCGGAAGGTTGGCGTCCTCTGTATTAGATACCAAGTATGTGTGTGTGTGTGTGGAGGGAGTTGATGGCATTTAGGCCAGTGCATGTGGTAGCCGTTAATACCCCATACCGTGTTTCACTTGGTATAGAATTGCTGCATGTGTCCCACGGCTGCTGCTGAGCTGTAGACGGCAGACGGCGGCGACGCAGGCAGCAGCTGGCGTTCAGGAGACCCGCGTTCGTGACTCGCCTTCCACCTGCCTTCTTCCTTTGTCCTCTTCTACGCCGTCAGCTGCATCTCTGCAGTTCTCCCCTCCCCCACCCGACACTCAATCGTAGCTATGGCAACAAGCAAAACTCTTCGCCATTGTTCCAATAATGGAGAGAAACATTCTTTTTTTTTGTAGTTTCCGAAGTGCGTTCTTTTCTTTTGAACGGAAGAACAATTTTTTTAATATAAGGAAAGATCCCAAATTTAAAGACAATACTTTCACTTTAAATCTGACACGTCGAAAATAATAAATAAAATAATTTATTATTTTATCGTTCGTTTATTTTTGATAACAATATTATTACTTCTTTCATTTCAGCGAATTTAATATTTCTTTTACAAGTTGTTCATTACAGAACTGGAAACTCAAAAATAACTTTTTTATTTTTTTGAAGCAGTTCTAGAAGCTGAATCGGTTTAAATTTCAGTTTTCAATCCAATTTATCGCAAATTGATGAGTCAATTTTCAACATGATAGAATCTTTGAGAAAGATTCAATTTCAAAAATAATTATAGCGCAGTTTAAATTACGGTAGACATATTTTTTAATTAACCAATTTGTAGTTAAGATTTCTGAATTGTTTACTTTTTTAAATACAAACATTAAAAGCTTTGTAGTCGTGAAATTTTTTTATCATAACATTTCGACGAAAATGTCTATTTTGAGTGTTCTTAATAATGATAAAGCGGTTTTTAGAATTCTATCCGTCTGTCTGTGCGAAGAGATTCTGACGAATGAAAGAATTAATTTTATTCACATTTCGTATTTGGAGTGTTTTGAGTGGTCGGAGTGAAAATTAAGTTATTGTGAATATTTGAGCAGGGGTGCAATTTAAGTGGACACCATGGACGCAATTTTTCCTAGATACATCACTGAATGTTTCATTTATTCAAGGAGAGAGTATTTTATTTGTTAACTAAAAATTGTACATCAAAGTTGGAATAAGAATGAAACTGATTTATCCCCCCAGGGGACTTACATCTACTAAGTACGCGTTTGACGAACACGGGGCCCCGAGCTGAGTACTTCCACTTACTTGTGCCATGCTCCTTCCTTTCTCTTTCCTGACCTCCCTTGGTCACCTCTTGTTCTTTTCGATCCCGAC
>NNCF01133991.1:97609-116967 GCA_002313205.1 Laupala kohalensis | reverse complement strand
TGGGGGTGGGAGGGACTATAGCCCCCTTAGACCCGCACTCCCGCCTCGCGCCGCTGTTTATACGACTTTGGTTCTCTTGTGAACATTACTTCTTCTCATCCTGACACTATAGTCATCTGCGAATTTTTTCTTTCTTTTTTTCTTTTTTTTTCTTTTTTTTTTCTTCGTCGGGTGAATTTTGTTGGAAAAATTACTCTTTTCATCCGCTTCGATGCTTCTTCTTCTCAGAGCGGCAAAAGTGAAGCGAAGCGAAGCCTATCATTTGAGAGAATAATTATTATTGTAATGGAACTTTATTGTTTGACGTTCCTGTAGGTCACTTTTCGTCAAGTGAGGAAGCATCAAG
Organism: Laupala kohalensis; assembly: GCA_002313205.1. NCBI lineage: Eukaryota > Metazoa > Arthropoda > Insecta > Orthoptera > Trigonidiidae > Laupala > Laupala kohalensis. The sequence continues at coordinate 116,621 of NNCF01133991.1, read as the reverse complement.
AAATAATTCCGTGCATAAGTTACGACAATTAGACTCGCGAAATAAAAACCACTATTTAATAAAATAGCATGAAGTAGGGGCGGGATATAAACGTTTTTACTGGAGAGTATAATACAGTTGGAGAACAGGTATCATCGTTCGAGTCCTTGTGTTACTGTTATCGATCATTGCGTAAAAAGTACTATACACTTATTTCAAATATTTCATACCGATTTATTTTTCACTTCAAAGCAAAAAAATTCATGTAATATTATGAACTTACAAAAAAGTTCCAATAATAATATTCTTGACTTTCTTGAAAATGTGTTTTTGTAAGCGTTAAATTAAAACATGTATTACATTTGTTATCGAATGCACATATATTTTACAGCGTTGGACCAGAAAGTCTTTCTTCCTACGTCTCATTGCAGTAAGTTTATTTCTTAAAATCACGAATTGAATGTAATATGAAAGGTGCAAAATACAAGATAAATTACAGTTTGAATAAAGTGAACGATTTTTCAAATAATTGCTGTTTTATGTTAAAATAATTAAATTCTTGTAAAAATTCCTTTACTAAATCGTTAGCTCGTAGATCAATATCTTCGTCTTGCAATTTTATTTTTACCTTCAAACTTCGTTTCTGAGTGGGCGTAACGAACTTTCTCGAAATATTGCGGTAGAGTGAGTTTCATTCTCACCCCTAAATCCCTTCCCTCGGAGATTGTGCGCACAAATTCCTGGCAGTATGTCTCGTGGTTAATTTTCGGTTGACCTTCAAAGTCGAGAGTACGTACTTGTGAAGGCGTTGGTATGACGACGACAAAACGAGGAGGAGGCCTTGCAACGGATAGGAGGAGGCCTTGGAACGCAGCCAAATTATGCGACGGCGGCGACTCTGACTGCACACGTGGCTCCGATGGCGGCGGCGGCGGCGGCGGCGGCGGAGAGACCACAAGGAGAGAGAGAGAGAGAAACGAGGTGCAGCGCGCGCATGCGCACCTTCGCACCAGTCATTGCCTTTTGCCCAGCCTTTGCCCCCCCCTTCCGTTCACTTCACTCCACGACGGGTGCATGCTTCACCACCGGCGTCTTCTTCTATTCTATTATTACTTCTATCCCATTCACGAATGAAATAAAAGAAAACATGATATAATTATTCCACTAATTAATTTTATCTAGTACATATCTTTCTTTATTTTTCAATTGGTACACGTTTTAAAGGAGTGGGTTAATACGTGGACAACAGAGATAAATCCCCTTCCCCCCCACTTAAAGAAAAAAAAAAGAAGAAGAATTTTACGGTTCAGATCCACTTCAAGATTTTTTTACTTCGGGCGTCGTTTTTGCCTCCTGTAAAACACGTAACGCGAGGTGCCCTCTAATGTCGCAATAGGTTTATCGATTAGGATCCTCGTAATATTGCGCTCCAAAGTGTCCAAATTCTGGCGCTTTGTTGTGAAAAGTACCTGCTGATGGCGTTATTTCTGTCAAACGATATTCTTTTGTATTTATTGAAAAGAATGATAATACTCGTAAAATGATGAGTATATAACAGAATTTTTAAAATAGTGATTTTTTTCTAATCTCATTCCAATTCAACATGACCAATTGCCGTAGATGACACGTATACAATAATTTTTTTTTAAAAAACTTCATTTTTCAAGTTAGAGTTGTATCATAATAACATTTTACAAAATTCGATATGTATAATTCCTCCATGGAGGGTTGATGCATTCCAGCAAATTGTAAAAGAATCCCTTCGGTATTTGAAGCTAGGAAACTTTGAAAGAGGTTCGCAGTGAGGGTTGGGAGGTTGTCTATCCTATTCCGGTCAAAATTTCAATCTATACTTTGTTAATGTTGACATTTACAAACAGCCCGAAAACATAGAAATGTTTTGAGAAATCAAGTGTGGGACTAGATATGCCACATTGAATTCCGCAAAAAAGAAATTTCTTCGTTTCTTTATGGAAGTATTTTGTAAAATAAAAGAACCAAAGCAACAAAAGAACCAAACAACATCATTTTGCGTAATTGATATCAAAACCTGAAATCCAAACATATTTACAGTATCGTACCCGCTGGGGGTGGGGGTGAGGGTGGGGGTCAGTCCTCCCCGTGCCTCCACCTCTGAGGGGCTTCCAAATGTGTCAACAAAAATAAACATAAATTTGAACATAAATATACTCTAATACTTTTTGTAACTAATAAAAATTAGTGAAGTTTGTCATAAAATAAATTTCAAATTTTTGTCTTTCAGAATGCTCTGTTGCGATTAATATGCACTTTGTTGTTGCCGAGCACATAATTCGCGTGTTTGTAACAGGGGAAGAACAATTTACCACTACGACTGTTCATGGACAAGTACCATATACTTTGTGATTTAAAGTCTTTAATTATTTCTTTAATTTGATTACATAATGGACGTTAATTGTTGTAGAACCTCCCGAAAGACTTCTGCCTCGTGCCTCAATGTAGATGTAGATATGCCTTTATAAATATACAACAATAGTCGTTGCTCTTTTCGGAATTTTAAATTCTTTCACCAAACTGACGGCGAATAGAAATTTATTACAGGTTCACATTTATTACAAACCCTAAGAAACAAGTTCCGTTTCAATCCTTTCAGTAGTTAATGCGTAGTGCAATTTCAAACGAAGTTTTTGTAAAAGTGTCTGTGTAAAGATGTGTCATACCGCATGGACACCTGTAATAGCGGAGATGGAGTACTACCATGAATATTCTATGAATATTTTTAAACTAGCAGTTTTATTATTGTTAAAAGACGACAATGACATAATTAAAACCTGCGGCAAAAGACTTAAAATAACCTTAAACCCAAAGGATAACACATTAAAATCGCTGGGGGTGGCCTATATTGTATTAGTGGTATCGTTTTCCTGCCTGTTACGTCACACCGCAAGCCCAGACGCGATGTGGGTAGGTTTTGGGTAGAAGCGGGATTCAACCATAAACCACAACCTTTATGGTAGAGTTCGCTGTCACCAGCTTGGTTTCCCCAAGCAATCAAACACACGTGTAATAACAATGAAATATTCCTTTAATACACGTCAAATTGAAATCTGCGTATTTACAAATTTGAACGAACTCTCAAATCATAAATACAAGTTTGAATTTGTTATTACAGAGTTATTGCTATCTGAAAGCAACAATTACACACAGATATAAATACTGGTGTTATCAATTAACTCGGAAATCTACCCAGAGTATCCAAATCTCAAAAGTTTACAAGTTGCTATCCAGAAATAACTAACTGTTCCAAGTTACGTCATTCGCGCCTAATAGCAATGTAATAGAATTACCGCAGCAGTTCTCTGTGGCCTGACGACCAAAACTAACCAAGTCACATCTCAAATAACCTGGGTACTTCCATTCACTTCCGCAGAAAAGTCTGAAAGTTTCTGAGGATCTTCTATCCTACCAATATATACAGAAGCGGAGGTCACGTGATCACGCCCTCGCTAACGCACTGAGCACTCTACATCCGTTGGAAATATTCCATTCACTCTCGCCACGCGCTTCTGCAACATTCTTCTGAGGGCATTCCTACTCAATTTTCAGAAGTAGATGGAAACTGTTCAGCTTCTACACAATGAACGGGAAGGCTTAGTGACGGGTATTTTTCCTTATTTGGCGGCGACTGGCCCGACCCTTAATCTCCTTAGGAATTTCCGGCTACCAAAATGCTTGAAAATGTTAATATTCCAAAATCTATAGACTGCACTGGTCCTGATGTTACACTACCCCATTAGTACTAGGGGATAGGGATGGTTAGCCCTTTGGAGCGACCTGCACTCGTATCGAAAATATCGAAGAAAAACTGAAATCGAACAATTTTGGAATTTGCACATCATTAATTTCACGTCAACTTCCATTGCTGTAGCATCATGTGAGGAAATGGGTGATAGGAAATACAATCTGCAACTTTCGAAGCTTTAACCGTTTCTCGTAATCTGGCACTTCACTTTGCGTTTCGTATTTCTGTATTTGCCGTATTTGTCCAAAGACAAACAAGTATTTGTCTGTATTTTCTCTATTGAGTCGAAGTCGCGACCTCCCTTATTCGTCCTCTTGTCGGTCTTTTTTGTCGCACATCGAAGTACACAATACGGCAAATATTTGCGTGAACCGTCCACTCTCGATTAACTATGTTTCGCTCCGGAGAACGCGATTTGTAGTGAAACTGCGTTTAATTTCATTCTCGTATTCATCCCTCCCGTGGCTCAGGTTTTAGCGTTCTCTGTCATCACCAAATCACACCTGGGTTCAATTACCGGCGGGGCCGGAAAGAGACCTTCACACGAATGTCCCAGTTCATGTAGTTGTGACAAATTAAAAACGAACCCTCCTTTATCTACTTCCTACTGCTCCTAGTATCAATAACTCTAACTATTACTAACCACTCTTACTAACCCCTTCACATAGGCCAAGTTGTTAGTAAACCCAGATAACAATAGCCCCTATCAACCCACCTCTTATGTCATATCGCTCCATATATATACACATCAATAGCACTAAGCTACATTTCCCATTTACAAATAAATACTACAATAAAAATAAATCGTATTTATGGTGTACCTTTCTCGTACTCGTTATAAAAAGATTGATTAATATATTGAATGTGGTTAAAATGACAGTTTTATGCATAAAATTCAGAAGTACGACATGTAATGATATAAAATAATCCACGTGCATTTAAGAAGGAAAGCATTGTATTTGGTTGGTGTTGCCTTTGGTGGTAGTGGCCGCAGGGGGTTGGGGCGGTCGGTGCACGCGCACAGACACAAGAAGGTCGTTGCACACTGCTGCCGCCACCGCGCGCCTTCCTTGCGTCCTTGTGCTAAGAGCACTCGAAACAGCGGACGGCAGGGGCAGCAAGCAGGAGGACGAAGGAGGAGAGACTTGGCTTTCATTCCCTCGGTGCACTCAATGCTTTGTGTAGGCGACTCATTTTACATACAAGCACAGACAGAGACCGACCCAAAGGGCTTTTAGACAATAGTACGCTATAGCAGCTAAAGATAGAACATGGAGGCTCAAGTCTTCTGTTGGAAGGGAAGAGGAAGGGGGCATGCACGTAATACGTCACGCCATTTTTGCACTTTTCGTGCCCCTCACTCCCCCCTCCCACCGGGGGGTCACTTTTTCTCTCTTTTGACATTCCGGTGTCACCCGGTGTCTTGTAACTCGAAAGAAAGAAAGAAAGAAAGAAAGAGAGAGAGAAAGAAAGAAAGAAAGAAAGAGAAAAGAAAGAAAGAGAGAGAGAAAGAAAGAAAGAGAAAAGAAAGAAAGAGAGAGAGAAAGAAAGAAGAAAAAAAGAAAGAAAGAAAGAAAGAAAGAAAGAAAGAAAGAAAGAAAGAAAGAAAGAAAGAAAGAAAGAAAGAAAGAAAGAAAGAAAGAAAGAATAAATGAATTTGTATTTTACAGCATTATGTTTTGTCATGGTCTGGTAGAGGGTAGTCTTTCGCAAACGTAACGTCAAGTTTTATAGGGTAATTTGAACCTTAAGTTATTGTATCTGCGAAGTCACGTTGCCAACTATTCACGAAACTTAGAAATATTCAAAAAGATAGTTCTAATTAATTAATAATTCATGGTACTGATTTCTACTATTGAATGAGGACAATTATTTTGTGATTTTGAAACTCCACAATTAATTTAGATTGTCGTTTGACATTTTCTTTGACAAGGGTCGTGACATTGTCTTCAGTCACGTGATGCAGCTGCCACTTCCGTTAGAACAATATTTTTCCACAGTTTTCGGTGAATTATTCTTGTAATTGCCTCGTAAAGTATAAAAATCTTAACGTCATTGCGTTCCTATTTCCATCTGCTTTGTTTTAGTAGGTTTTTCTTACGATATGTAAAACCTATACTTTTACCAGGATATCAAAAAATATATAAGCCCCCGAAAATTTCTCCATATAAAGTCCATATAGTAGTTTGAACCATCTTTTGGTGGGTGCTCAAGACTAGTCGTTCTGACGCATACAATACCTGAAAGTTCGTCGCTGTAGTCCTTGCACCCAACCATCTTCCGAGTGTAATGAATGATTTCCCAAACTCATACTTCCTTTTTCGCTTACTCTTCATGTCGTCCATTGTACAGTGTACATCATCATACATGGCTTTAAATCATTTGACAACATTGGCCTACACAGTGTTGCGAAAGACAAGTCATCATTGAGTCAGTGCTTTTGTTGAGGAAAGATTTTCTGAGATAATAGATCTAAAAGCACACAATATTTTTACTTATGTATTGCTATTCATCAAATGCATGAATGCTATTCATCAAATTCTCACCATTGTCGTAGTACTTTAATAACAAAGAGAAGTTTAAGTTTAAGAAACAATACATATGGTTGGAGGAAACAAGGAAGGTTTATAATGTACTACACTGGAAAAAAATATTAACTAGATGATTTTAATAGATAGTATTCTAATAGATTAAATTTTAATATGAATGTGATATTATTGATATTCTCGGTGAAAATATCGCGAACTGTTTGTACGTTATCTGTGTTCGTTTTGTTTATCATGCGTGGTTTGATCTACAATTGTTTTGACAATTGAATTTGACGGCAAAATTCGAAGTCTGAGGCGAGTGACGTAGCGGGAACCCAGTTAGCACTATATCAAAATGAAATTAAAAATACTGCAACGAATTCTTATTTTTGTTTCTTTTTTCGTAATAGTAGTATTTTTTAGTATTCCATCGTGGCATGACTGTGAACATTATAACACGGAGTGTACCTCTTGTATCCCCTTGTTTTCTTCGAATGGAATTGATGGAATGACACCTTGCTTGCTTCTGGAGTGCTTTTTGTACTCCACGTGGATATACGAAGTTTGTAACAGCCTTTTTTTGGAAAAGGAACTTTTTGGTTATCTTCATTTGGTTAGAGACCAGACATTCAATTATTATCAGCGATGGTTTGAGTGTCTCGGAAATAAAAGCAAAGCATGACATAAGCGAATGAAGGTCAGAAACCCATATGTCGTGAGTACACATGTCGAAAGGTGTAGTTAGTTCGAGAAGGAATTGATGTTTAGTCGCGATGGTGGGTGCAGTCAGCGATGCGCAACAAACACATACACACACACCTGCCGTCACCTCCGCCGCCGCCGCCGCCGTCGTTCAACCACCCCATCCTTCCTTCCCCCCCCCACTACCCCTGCCACCATAACCCGTCTTCACAACGACGCCTGAGGCATTTTTCGTCGCCTGAGGCGGCGCGGCGCGGCGGGCGGCGGATGACCTCCAAAGTCTGCATTGTCCTCCCCCCCCCCACCTAATTCCTCCCGTCGTGCGTCGTTGTAGATAAACACAAATAGAGACGACGCTGACTTTGTTCAGACAGACTCATTGCCTAATGGTCTAGTAATTATTGTAGTATGACTGACAAGCGTATTCTCATTCGAAGTAATGTAACACCACTGTAATTAGAAATCTACCGTTATTATTGAAAAAAGTATGAAAAAGAATGGTAGAGACGCGACATCCAATACTTCAGTAAAAACAAGCGAATAATACGCACAAGCAGATAAAGAGGAGGGAAGAGGGGGAAAAAAATAATGTTTGTTTTACTCCTTCAATGTCATTCGGCAAAAGGAGGTTTAGGCTGCGAGGTCTTCAGGTTCTTCCACCTAAACCGTACGACTCGAGAGAATGAATTGGGAAGGATAGATGTTGGTTTGCCAAGGAAATTACGGTTTCGAACCGACATTTGTCTGGAGGTGAGGGAAAACCCAGCTGAAAACCTTACCAAGCTCGGCATATTAGTCGAGAATCATTATTAATAAGAAAGGAATTATAAATACAGTATTAATCATGTATCAATTTGCTAGTTAACTTTTTTATATAATTATCTTCACACTTCCAGTATAAAAAAATGGTTTAAAAAAATTCCTCTAACGTCCGTTAAATACCTGCAACATCGGATCTGGACTTTCACACAGGCTTCTTGCTGCATCATCATTCTGATGGCAACGATCAAACCTAATTTACCTTGCAAATTGCAGTATTTACACGAACGTACTGACGTCGTTGAATATTTAAAATGTCGGGTTCTCCTGTTTATTATTACATGGTTTATGAGGGCCATGAGTTGACTGCCAACGAGCAGACCGTTACAACAATTCAAATTTAATTCCAATTTTAAACGTATACATAATTAAAACGAAAGAATTTGATTTCTGTAATGCTCAGAAAACAACACAGGCACTCACACACACACAAGAAAAAAAGAGTCGAAACTCAGAAGGTATATCCCACCACCCCTATGTATTTTGGGGCGCTGAAACCGATTATGATGTAAAAAAAATTAATTATAATTTTTTTTGTATAGTCATAAAAGGTTTCTGCGCCCCAAAATACATAGGGGTAGTAGGTCTACCTTCTGGGTTTCGACTTTTTTTGTGTGTGTGCTTGAGAAATCTTTGAAACGATATTTCGATTTGGCCATTCGCAAAGAAGGACAGGATAAAATGAACATTTACAAAATATTACGTTTTAGAAATGAGATATCGAATGAGTATACTTCATGGGTTGGAAACTGTACTGAGGGTGGAGGGGGGTAAGTTAGACACTTCTCCTTCACAATATCGCACCACATATTCCGCAAGTTAATTCTTCAGTATTAATTAAGTTGCCAAAAATTTCACTTTATATACGAAGATAGAAAGTTAGTGAAAGAGAGGTATCCACAAGATGAGATAATATTTTCATCCTGTCGGTGTGGTTAATTTCATTCCTCCAGCTTGTTTTTCATCTGCTAATTATGTGTTTTTTTTCTTGTTTTTATGGTAAGTTTTCTAATACATACTCTTATACACCTCCGATAAATGTATTAAGATTTTATAAAGAAAAGTTATGAATTATTGGCAATGGGGAAAGACGAACAAATTACTTATTTCATTTATGCAATGTATAAATATTTATTTACATGTAAGTTAAAAATAATTCTTTCTTGATAATATTTTTATTTGAAAGTTCCAAAAACAATGTATTAAATAGAGACTTGAAAAGACTCATACCCATGATTTATTTTCGCTTATCAGACCCAGCCTAATGGATTCCCCACGCCAAAAACTATTCTATCAGGATTTAAATTCTACTGCAGAATCGATTTAGACAAAAAATATTCGGACCACTTTTTTTAATTGATGCGATTTCTACATGACAACATTAAACTATGAATGCATCTTCTCAGTACGAGATTGTCATATTTTTTAAAGTTATCAAACCATCCAAAGTTAATCTATGATTGTATTGGAAACTGAATAAATCTTTCAAATAGTCCGCAGCTCATACTTTTCGCACCTGATTGAACAACCCCTCTCCACTTCTCCACTAGACCTCCCACTCCAAACCTTCACAGCTATCACAATGCTGGTAACCACGACCTGGTAACATCTTCCTGTAACAGGGGTATGTATTATGGTTAGATCTATTGTCATAGCGAAAGTTTTCATCTAATTTTGTCCAATGAATATCCGTAACGTGCTCTTTTCTTGTTTTCGTTCTTGTATGCTTTGAAATATACTGACTTCTGTATTTTAAACTCATACAGCGTAATGACATGAATAGCAGTACACAAAACCAAAACTTATCATTTAATTTGAATGAATTTGAAACTAACTTTCATTCTTATTATTCGAAGTACATTGAGCGTATATGTTGTTCTCGAGTCATAACAAAATTCAGTAACACAAACAAACTGAATTCTTCCCAATAAGCCGTTCGTACTGTTGAGTGAAGTCAAACTAACCTCACAAACAGTTCGGCGTCTAATGTTTTTACGTAATATTTGTAGTTTCTTTCCATGCTTATTTTGTCTGGTTACACAAAAGAAACATTAGTTATCGGTATTTCATTGAATTGGTGTTTTATGTTCTTGTAGGGATCAATGAATTTTAATGTTCTTTACCTTTCTTACGGAATCGGAAGTTATGGCTATTATTTACGTAAATGTACATAAAAACGTCAAATTTTAAAATAATGGGATTATAAAACGATAGAATTATTTTGAACACTGCTAAACAACGCTAATTGGTATTGTTTTGTTTATAGAATGTTATGCGGACATTTATTAACAGAGAATGGGTGTAAAGAGCATATAAATGGTGGAATAATAGTGATACCGTGATGTAGATCGTACCGTAACCAAGAGTCAGTATTTTGGAAATGAAATATTAGTTTTCCGTGTATAAAACACAATATAACGGTATGATTTCTGCCGAAAAAAAATTTGTGCAGTGTGAAAATACCACTGTACTTCTAACATAGAAAAGGATGTAAAATTTTACAAGAATTCAATTATTTACTAACACGTTCAATCAATATCTGAACATTAAAATCGAACTTTCATTGGGGCGGATAAGTATCCCATGTTTGTGTTATATTGTTTATTTATTATTGCAACACATAATTGTTTCTCTCTTAGTATTAACACAATACTAAGTAGCAATTTTTTTAAAGTTTTAATATTCCATAAAAAATCGTATCGATAATTCCAATAATTACTTCCGAATATTGGTTGGAGCCTGAAATGTTTGTCTTGGGTCCGACGCAGTTAGTCAGTCGCTTTAACGAGTGTCTTCTGACTTGTGTGCTGTCTACCCGCCTTCCATCCAACGACAACGCAAGGGGTGAGAGTGGGTGGGGGTGTCTAGACGTCTGTCTGTTGTTTCAAGTGGATGACAGATTGTGGAAGGAGTGACGGAGGTGGAGGCGACGGCGACGACCAGGTTGGAGTTTGGTCTCCTTGAGCTTAAGTTGTACAGTCGAACATGATGAACAAATTGAGCGGTTCGGCGGCGGGCGGTGCTGATGCCCTCGTGCCCGCCCGTGGCAAACATTGCCTACTCGCTCCTCTCTTCTCCTCTCCTCTCCTCTCCTCTCCTCATAACTCCGCTGCACTGCGCTGCGCTCAAGGTCGAACAGACGAACAGCGCGGGGCGACGCAACGACGGAGGACGATGCGGCGGCGCCGACACGACTTCTTAGTAGAGACAAGACACGAGACGCGAGTCACACTTTCCTTTCAAAACTCAAATAATGCGAAGAACAAGAAAAAAAAGTCATATAAAACGACCCGTTGTTAAAAAAAAAAGAAATATATTTTCTAATCACAAATGAGATAAAATATTACACAACGTTATCTCATTTGTGTCTACAAAATATATTTCTCTTTTTAACAACGGGTCGTTTTATTTGATATTGAAACACATGCAGACGAACAAATATGATTAATAATAATAAATAAATAAATTTATTGTCCAAAAAACAGTACAAACTGCGTATGACCACGTGGAGGACAATAAACTAATTTACTCTCCGGAAGCAAGCAAGGGACCATCCCATCAATTCCGATCAAGGGCCCTAAGGCAGAGGCGGATTCAAAAATTTCAGCAAAAATTTCTAGATAAGATAAAAAGTGAGCTACGTATTATAATACTAATGTTTGTAATTTAACAAAAAAAATATTTTACAAGTACCAATTATTATCGAACTGTAGATTATTCTGAGTATAGTGTTTATAAATAATAAGAAAAAACACTAAATTCACAATTTCTTCTTTCAATAAACGCGCCCCTAGACTAAATCCTAGAGAACCTGTATAAGAAATCCGCCTCTACCCGAAGGAAAACCGGAGCAAAAACCGGCCCAGGATGGAGCTACAGAATGTGCTGCTCCATCATTAATGCACACAACCGTGCCAAAGTTGAGTACACATAAAACTAAATTAATATGGGCCATAAGACAACTCAATCATGCAATAAAATAGTTTTTGAAATTGTTATAAGTTATTTAAAAAGTACTACAGCAATGTCATGATAAAGTACAAGACGGATTTAAGTTTTATTAAAATCAATAAATTCCTTTACATTGTAGAAGTCGGAAGGTTAGACAAAACGTTTTGAGCGTTGGCGTATTTACATAGAAAATTAGTGTCATCAGCAAAAAGAACCATTTTTCTATCTGATGTGGATGATGTCATGTCGTTCACATACAATAAAAAGAGTGTAGGGCGGGAATTGAACCTTGAGCTTACTCCGCAATAAGTGGCTTTGTTTCCGAAGGTCAACGCTGATGTATTTTATTTTTAGTGTAGGATATTTCGACCTGTTGATGTCTATCTTTTAAATAAGAAGTTAGCCATTGATGTGGAAGTCCACGAATGCCTAAAGAATGCAATTTGGAAAGAAGAATTCCGTGATCGATGACATAAAATGCTTTGGATTAGTCAGGAAAAAACACCCTGAGGATTTTCTCCACTGTCTAGAGATGTGGTAACATCGTTTAAGAAAGAAAATATGGCGCTTGTAGTGGAAAAGGATTTCCTAAAACCGTGTTGATCATCAGAGAGAATGTTGTTTTTTGATAAAAAATTTAGAAGACGCTTATAGAACAATTTTTCTAGGATTTTTGAGAAAGTGGGTAGTAGAGATATTGGTCGGTAATTTCCAATATTAAGTTTTTTTCCTTTCTGGTGTAAAGTTTCACTTTAGCTCTGTTAAATATGATGGGAAACACCCCTTCCGATAAAGAACTATTAAAAATATTTATGAATGGATTTAATCTAGCGTGGGACGAAGATTTAACAATAAACTCAGGTATATCATCTATGCCTGTTGAAAATTTGTTTTTTAAGGAGCTGATGATTCTCATGACTTCACTGGTGTTAGTTTCGGAAGTGAACATTGAATTGGGTACGTGGGTGGATATAATTGGAGGACATTGATTTGGATATATTGAGTTCGTTATTTTACCTACTTCTGAGAAGTAAGAATTAAACAAATTTGCGATGTCCTGAGGATTTAATACGATTTTGCCATCGTTTAGTAGAGAAATATTTCCTTCGCGATGGAAGAGATTTGTCCACACAAGTTTAAGATGTTCTGTCGACTGAGCACTTAATCTATTGAATGTTTAATATTTGAATAAATGAATGCGATATTAAACGCTGATATCAATTTTAACTCGTATAACACAAGTTACCGTCCACTGATGCAACATTAAGGCAATGTAATGCATTGCGATGGATTACATTGATCGAAAATAAAGTCCCTTCCAAAATTTGAAATATTTGAAAATTTTAAAAATATAGTAGTCACCGAGTATTCTGAATAAATATTATATTTTTTGTACGCGTGGTTTTAGCTCTGTCTGCTATTGCAATCTACTTCATGGACATACGGGGTAATGGCAGGGCCTTGCTGCTTACGAAAGGAGTCATCTAGTTCGTAGTTGATACCACATTCTTTATAAATAACTTTTTCGTTACAAATTAAATCGTCGTTACTAGTTGTTATTCATAAAACAGACGTAAAGTATTTTAAACAAATGCAGAATATAATTGGATTTATGAATTATTTGACTCAGTTCCAGACAGAACTATTTTAAACGTCACACGTGTTCGTCGCTGATAAGATAGAAAATTATCATTCCATTGTTTTAATGTTACCATAGCAGAAACGTGTAGTTTTGTAATTTAGACCATACAATTGACCATTGCTTGCGTGTCCAGGCAAATGTACCCCAACGTGACCCTACAAGTTTCACTTAGGATACTATTCATCATTTTCGTATCACACTATTGTGGAAAAGAGAAATTTGAATTTTCGAAAGGTGTAAATGGGAAACAAGAATATTTATAATGTATATTATAAAGATATATTAGCTAGACTATCTTTTTCAAACATTTTTCAAATAGTATTATAATAGCATTGACCAGATTCTCAGCGAACATATCGCCATCTGTCCCTCTGTTTTTCAATTACCCACGCTTTGGAACTCATTTGTGGCCAACCTGTTTCTGTGTCAGAGTTTTGTTTTGTTTATCATCACGTGAGTTCCGTGTTTCGCTCATAATATAATTGGATTGCTTCACAATTGTTTTGACAGATGATTGCGAAAACATATTCTATGAGTATCTATGGGTATTCCAGCGGGGGCGGATACAGACTGATATTTTAGGTGGGGGGTTCATAACAAAATAATATAGTCTTGGGCATAGTACGTAGAAAACATCCCAACCTCACAAAAAGAATTGAAAATTCTAAAGCAAATTGTAAGTTTAGGTCATCTAAGTGTTAATTAATGTGCAGTTCGGTACAGTCACACCCCACATTCGAGATTATTTTAAAACTTATCTGCGACAGGGGAAAGTGATAGGTGGAAAACTTTAATTGTGATTGAAGTTACAAAAATTTAATTCACCTTTTTGAGGTACAGAAACATCGGTAGTTTTCAGTTGGGGTTTCCCTCACCTACTCCAGATAAATGTCGGTTCGGTACCATAAGTTTCCCGGCGACCCAACATCTCTCCTTCCCAATTACCTTACCCAAGTCTAACGGTTAGATGGAATGACCTGAATCTCACCCAAAAGGCATTAAATAAATAAATAAATAAAATCAAGGGCGCATCCACGGGTCGTTTTTCGACTCTAAAGAATTATTCTGTTAAACGAAAAACAACAAAAAACTGTACCAACTCGAAACTACATAGAGCATAATTTTATGATCAAAATTGATTTACTGACATATCTGAAGGTTATTCAAATTCTCCAACTTCGAGTAAATTCTGAAATTTTTGAGGAATCCAGGTTCCAGTCTCGAATTTTCCGCTCTGCCAGGGTCTCTGATAAACTTGTCTCCAGGATGTTCGTTCTTTTCGTGAAGGTAATCCGTGTAGTAAAGATTCCTGAAAATACAATTAACCACGAAACGAGCATTAAACGATGATTTTAGAGAAACCAATACGATAAATATTGCTGATGTGGATGGTCAAGAGAGTGAAAAAAATAATCATACTTGGGAACGGGAAGTCTGGTTGTCAAACAAATATCGGTCAATTGGTGAGTTTTATTTTAATTTAATCAACATCCAGGTTTGTAGGCCAGAGTATCTAGTCTAGAATCTCTCGTTTAGAGACTAATATTGATTATTGTACAGTAATTTACTAGTTTTATAAAAATAGTTTTAAAAAATGTCCATACAAAAATATTGGATTAGTTGATCAATTAAGTTGAAGAACTGATGATAATGAAAGATATTTTTCCATTCTAATCTCGATTCCAAATTCGTTTCCGACTCCTGAAAACTCAAAATGATTTCAGAATAATGGTCGATAGCAAACAGTGAAACGTGACGAGTAAACAAACTTATGGTCTCCGCTTCATTACGAATCGGGAGAACGAAGCCTAAGGAACAAACGGGTGAAAATTCATGTCTGGTGTTACAATAGAACAACAATCAATGCAATTCAAGGAAATGAGTCTTTTAAAATGTGTTTTGCTCCTTCGTTGCGATTGATAGTCACATCGCACAATCTACAATACGATAAAAATACGTAATTTACTGAAAAATCAATCGTAGTATTTTTACAAGTTAGTTTTATAGAAAGAGCGTTTTTCTAACCAAGGAAGTACTTTTCACATCTCGATATATTTAAATTGTCTTTTCTGTCCTATATCGTTCTGACCTTGTACGATCGCGTGTTGTGATAAGACTTTGCATCTTTAGATTTTTAACAATTGTTTTCATTTATATTCTATCGAACCCATCAATGAAGCCATGTTGACATTCCTCAAGCCCCGTCCCCCATAAATAAATCCGGGGTGCGCCCCCGAACAAAATTACTGGTACAAGACGGCTCTGAAGCTGCGGTTTTTGAATCATTAAGTACAAGTGCTGTATACGACTGGGACTGTGAAAACACGGCTAATATTTTCTCTTTATACACAACGTCAATTTACGATGGCACTCGTTCGTGTAGTAGATTTTATACTTCCGTCCTCATTGTTACGTTCGCGTTCTATCCAGTGGTTGTTCGTTCCTCCGCCACGGGCTGACGACATTCAACAATGTACTACCAATGTTAATAGATAATACTGATCATATAGTGAGGGACTGGCCTCAATATAATTTATATGTAAGATTTTTATTTATCTTATCGTGGCTGCACTCTGCTAATGAGAACCGTACTTTGATAACAAATGCAGCAGCGCAACATCGCAAAGCGTTCCGCTAAAACACCGCTGCCATTCGTGACTCAGGGGCCTCCGAAGACGACTGTTCCCGCGAGAGTATCCTCTGTCGTGGACATCGACGACACGCGCTCTCACGACGAAGGCAGAGAGCAACGTGCGTCGCGGAATCGTCTCTTGATCAAGAACCGTTCGAACGCGTAAACGCTTTTCCGCGACTAGAAACTCATTCTCAATGGGATTTTAGGGTCATGACACCTTGTATCCGCGCCTCTATTCAAGAAAGGTTATTTACGCAAACATTCAAAGCCTGAAGCGTATGAAGCCACGAGAACTCGTCAAGTACTAAATAAAATAATTATAATGCAAGACATGAAAAGCGTGGCGACGGCGACGAGAGCACTTAAGAGCTTGTAGATATCGAGAATATGATTTTTGCCTAATCAGAGGCGACGAATTTAAAAAAAATTACACCATCCTTTGTGTCATATTCATCAATTGTCTTTCCTTTGATTTATTTCATTATTTAAGTCATACTTAGAGCAAATATGCAGAATATGTCACGTTCATGGAAATTGCCAATATTTTTTTGCCCCCTCCCCCTAATCGTATCGTAAGTGAAGTGGTATATCTGCCGAGGTTGTCATGACTTGTAATCTGCTTGTTGGAAATATTTTATATTGCTTTCCAAGAAATGTGAAATACAAGAATCATTTTAATTGATGTGAATTGGGCGTGGTATTAGAATATTGTTGCTTTTTCTTCGTGAGACTTTTTTAAATGTTAATCTTGATTATGAACCCCGTTATCCTTGACTCTGCCGGTTGTGATACAGAACAAGCCGTGATCTAATACAATGTGTGTGTGTATTCCTCCTCAATATCCGTCAATGGACAGATGCTTAAAGAAGTTGACACATTCCAATACCTCGGCAGCAAATATTCAAAACAGTGGACGAACAGAGAGCGAAATTAAGCACCGAATCAACGCAGCTATAGCTTAGCATCTAGAAAGGTGTCTCAAAGAGTCTGGAAACCGCATGAAATCAGTTTAAACACCAAATTACGAATTTACAGAGCCGTTGTGCTCAGTACACTCCTATACGCTGCAGAAACTTGGACTATCTTAGCAAAAGACCTTAAATCCCTAAATGCCTTTCACTTGAAATCGCTTCGAAGCATCTGCAAAATTAAGAGGCAAGAGAAGGTACCGAATGAAGAGGTACTAAAGCGCACAAAAATGATGACCATCACCAACATTCTCCGTCAAAAAAGAATGAGATGGGCATCGCTACGAACCAATGGAGGCAAATAGCCGAGAAACGAGAAGAATGGAGAAGACACATTTATACGGCCATAGAAGATTCACATCGCAGACTTCTAACACGAGAAGAGATAAAACGAACCGCGGGGAACCAGGACGAAGAACAGTACATATGGAAGTGCCAACTCTGCGATTTCCAAAGAGAAGGAAGAACTGGCCGGCAATATATAAACTCCCATCTGTCACAAAAACACAAGGAAGACCCTGGGCTATTGGCACAAACATCCGTTAATCAGAACTTAAACTGTGCAGAGTGTAACAACCGCTTCTCCACTACGTCGCGATGCACCAGTCACATGAGGCATAAACATCCTAACCCGGTTACACCTGCCATAAAACCTACTAAAATAAGGAAACAGCCGTCTCCAGCTCAAACAACGCAACCACCTCCCATTCAGGCAGANCATAAGCAGACCAACTTATTTACAAGAAACATGCTCTACATATCAATATCACAAAGCATCTAAAATGATTCCACAACATTTATCTCAAATACAAGACTCTTCACGTAATGTAATGTATCAGAATTGCTTCTGGAGTAGAGGAATTCTAACGGCATTTGCTGCTTCGGGGACACCGCGTTGAGGCTCCTCTGTGTCACGGTCGTTATACACGACCACCGCCTATTCTCAGACGGTCTCCTTATGACAAGGATGACATACGAAAGATGATGAGAGAATGTTGTGGTGGAATGAATGGCAGAGGGAAACGGGAGAACCCCGAGAAAACCTGCCGCGAACACCGCTTCGTCCACCACCGCGAATTCTACTTGGATTTGGACAGGGTTTGAACCCGCGTCCCCTCCAGAGGCAGAAGGCGAGTACGAGAATACAAAAACTATTATTTTCAATGCGATGTGAATAAATGCGTTAATTAATATTTTTCTCAAGTGAGAGGCTAGGGTTTCGCAGAAATTTATCTCAGAAGGGAGAGAGACGATGGTTCTTACGAGCTACGCATAGGTATCTTCTCCTAAAACTCATCCTGAGAGATAGTTATCTGCGTACTTGAACTGTCTAGACTCTTAGAATGTCCTCGAGTTTTACTTTGACTGGAATTGAAGAGGCGACAAGCTCTTTGCTTCGTTCTGGAGAGAAAAGTAGTTGATAGTTCTTTGCGTAGTCATTCATAGTTGACGCTAAATTACTTATCAGTGCCATATACTTCTGGTTTTTTATTGTTTTATTAAGGTAATGTGAACAAACTCATGATATGTACTGAAAGCAGAATTTTCCTAGTTTTGTAATAGAAAAGTCATGGTTTGTCGCATTTTTTAATAGAGTAGACCGCAATATTTTGTATGGAACGTAATTCCCGGAGAAAGATACGAAGTTTGTAGTACTGTTACACGTCTTTTCTCGTTTGGGGACCGATGTTCATTTGAAGTACGCTGTCTAAGAAGAGCTCTAATAATAGTAATAATAATAAGAAAAAACATCATGTAGATGCAGACAGAACAGAAGACAAAGACGCTTGTGACGCTGTGGGTGTGTGCTTTTGGCACAATGACATCAGCGCCGTCTTTGAACAAAGCATTCTGCGTGTGCCGCGCGCGTGTAGAGTCCTCGCGTGCACATACTCTGTGGCAATTTGGTTTGGTTGAAATGGGGTGGGGGAGGGGCAGGGGGCGAGTGGCATGAAGTGCGAAGTGCGACGTACGACGTCTGGCCCGCGTCCGTTGCTGTTTGCCGCT
>NNCF01133991.1:84356-97095 GCA_002313205.1 Laupala kohalensis | reverse complement strand
ATCTACGTGACCGAATCGTTGAAGCGAAATTAGAAGAACTGAAGTTTTCAAGTACATAACCTAAAAGTGACACCCAAACGAAAGAATTCAGAGGTTTCAAATTTGCGCTTTGTTTATTAAGTTTTCTGAGTAAAGTGAATTTTCCTTCTGTCTGGACTTTGAAATTATTCCTGTGATGGAGAAATGATACTGTTTGGTAAGGATTTCTGTAATCGTTAGATTTAAGTTATGATATGTAAGAATGTATTTAATTATAAGAAATCTCTTATGTAATTGGATCATGTAACTCCTAGAGATTGAAGGAAGTATTTATGACATCCTCTAGACTTCCATATCTATGTATTAAACCTGAGACCGACATTCCCCAAAATAGAGTCAAAAGGTTAAGATTAAGGAGAGGAGCTGGCGACGACATTCTCTTCTAACGAGACGAAACCTGTCTCATAAAATGTAAACTCATAATTGAATTTTGAAACTGGTTACCAAATTAGAATTTTGCTTTCGATAGTGCAACAACTGGCTGGCTAACCCTATGCTGGCAGCCGCTGGCATACTTCAGATCACTTCACTGCGAATTTTCTGTAGAGAACGTCAATCTGTCCTTCAGGACAACTTTGTTTATTTTAATAAACACTTTAACTCTTCGGGGACTCGGTCATTCTGCGAGATCTGCAGCGAGAACTCCACTGCTTGGGTCAGACTTCGCTCTGCTCCGACGTCACTGGGACCCCGACGGACCCGACGCACAAACGCTACACGTACATTCTGAAAGCATTCGATACTGAAAAAAATTGTGTTGTATGTTGTAGGTTTTCTTCGAGGTACTTAATTTNCACTGGGACCCCGGCGACCCCGACGGACAAACGCTACCTACGTACATTCTGAAAGCATTCGATACTGAAAAAAATTGTGTTGTATGTTGTAGGTTTTCTTCGAGGTACTTAATTTTTGAAATTAATTAAAATCGAATATCTCGAGAGTAAAGAAATGTGGAAACTAACTTTTGAATTAAGAATATCGTATGAAAATATGAATATAATAAGAATGTCATATGACCGCTGCGCAAAATGAGCTAAAGAATATCCACACCTGTTGGCAGGGGTTTTAATACCAGGATGTCCGGGAATTATTACTTTTTTTTAAATCCCGGGCAACACCTGGTAGTTCTCCCAGTAATAAATAAGCGTACGAAAGTATCTCTATACTTTTTTAACATACACATTTAGTAGGCCCATCATAAAAGAAGCTCATGAAAAACACATTAATACTTTGTTAATAAATATACCAAACAAAATTTATACAACGTACGGTTGTCTTATATCACACTAACAAATTTATTCTTCCTCCAGTGGCTATCAATTAACAACTACCTCTAATAGTTTACGAACAATCTTTTATGTATCGGATGTAACTATCAACAATAATTTATACTTGAGAAACCTTTCCTTTGAGGCAAAAATTAAAAAAATGAGTTATATTTTTCCGGCGACATTTGAATTTTTACTGATTCTGAATTAAAACAGTAATTTTCTTTCATTGAAGGCCTTCATAAGGAGACTTTCTTGAGGTACGAGATAAATTACCCAATACGTGTGAAAAGGGGTTTCCATAATTTACAATTGATAGCTTTGCTTCGCAAACGGTTTTCTAACTTCCTTTTTTATTTTTGTTAAATTTGAAGTGGGTATTAGCCTTAAAATGCGTATTTGTTAGCAAAGTTTTATTGGGTAACCTCGGACCCCGGACACACCACAAACTGGGGGACGTGTTAATGTATACCTTATACAGGTATTTCACTTATATATGTATACTTCCCAGTATGCCGTCTTTCTTTTTTCCCCTCCCCAAAAAGTAAAAAAAAAAACTATTCTAGAGTTGTCCTTGGAAAAATATATAGGCCGAGATATCTGTCAGGATTGCGTCAAAAATATGGAGAACATAATGTTTTGTTTTTTTGTGTAAAGAAAAAAAATCCGATTGAAAGATTTATTTTTTTATGACCCCAATGAACCACAAGTCCAGGTCCACTCCCCCCCCCCTCAAAAAAAGAAATTGCTATGTTGCTCTGCTGAATTGTATTCCATGTCCAGGATAGCTCTTACATTGTATGTTCTTATTAAAACGTTGGACGCGCGAGACCCATTTATTTCTAAGCGCGCATCAAGAAGTAGTCTTTGTNTGTGTGTGGTGGTGGGGGGGGGAAGAGGGGTGGTGGTGGTAATAAAGTTGGTAGTGTACGCCTCGGCGCTATTCATTTGTTAGCAGCTGATGGGGAGATGAGGAGAGAGATAAAGGAAGGAAGCTGCTGCTACAGCATGTTTTGAGTTCATCTCTTTTTCTTCACGAAATAACAACCCTTTTGTTTTTCGCCGAATGTAATAATAGTATGTCTAGTCTGCGGTGACTAGTGGAAGAAAATTAGACGCTATTTTTCTCCTCACGCTTTGCTGTGCAACTTCTTTGTTGTCTGCCGCACGATTCACGAGCGGGAAAATTACACATAGAACACAAAGTATGTTGGTAGAGAAAGAAAGAAAGATAACATATTTATGAGACCGAAAAATAATTTATTTATTTATTTGTAGTTAGATACTGGTGTTGTATTCGGTTTTTACTTTAATGAAAAACAAAGCCCTGGAGGGTTGTGTGTGGAATCCAGGGCAGAGAAGGCCACTGAAGATGACAGCATAAGCTGTCGAAAGCCGGTTTTGGCAAATAAATTATTTATTTTCCATTCCCAGATTCGAATGTGACTCGATTTCTAGTTGTCTTCGATTATCTACTTTATGACAATGTAGGGAAGACTGTTCATGTTCGACATACATCCCCATCCTGACCCGGGTTTTTCCACGGTTTTCCTTCGGGTTGTGGTTGATTTTCCACGTGCGAGAATGTCATTAATACTTTTGTTTTATTAACCTGGAATTCTTACTACACAAAGTTTCTAAAATTCACTTTGGAATAAAAAAAGGATACAGTTCGTATTTTATTTAATTTTTTTTATAATAAAAATTAAATCCGCCCTTGGCCCTTGGACTCTCGATGGAATACGTCCCTCGCTTGTTTCCAGAGAGTAAATTAGTTTATTATCCCCCCCTCGTGATCAAACGCAGTTTGCAACTTTTGCTTTTTTGACAATAAAGTTTAATTATTTATTTCGTATTTCTGAAAAATAAAGCGTCCAGAGGGATGTGAAATATGTGCTACAATTTGTGACAATAAAAAAATAAATTCTTATTATTTGTTATAGGTAGGTTTTTGGTGAGTACTTAATCTTGGCACGGCTGACAACATTATCACCGTAGCCCCATTCCGGGCCGGGTTTCTTTCTCCGGTTTTTCATAGGGGCTCTTTGATGGGGAATGGATGGTACGGTCACTTGCTTGCTTCTAGAGAGTACAGTACTTTATTCTTCTCCACGTGGGCATACGCAGTTTTTAACAGCTCATTTGACAATAAATTATTGTTATTACAGTCTTGACGGTAGCAGACCCGACCACTGTGCTTTGTGGCTTGTAAAGAAAAGCACCGAGACTCACCCAGTGCACCTATAACAACAAGCGCATTTAATATTCGCATCAACACGACGAACGCACTGACCTGAATTCTCTCGCAGAACAAACACCTCAGGAAATCACGCGACGGAATAGAGCTCTCCGCTGGTCTTTGTGTAGTATTCGTTACAATCGCTTTGCTGCCTCTTCTCGCATCGATAAATTACGCCAAGATTCTTCACAAACAATGCCGCAGATATTTTATTGGAACATCAACACCAGTAAATACGTTGTGGGAAATAAATCGGCAATCTTAGCGAGGAAATCTGAGCACAGTGCGGACGAAGAAACAAAATCTGCTCCAAATGCTCAGATTTTTTACGAAACATTCCCGAGGTAATCCCGATCAATGTATATGAACATAAGTACACTTAAAAAAAAAGTTTTCAAAAGAAAATAATAATAATAGTAGTATATCTTTCTCTTAATACAATTCGTAAAACTGATAAATGTTATTGTTATTCCAAAGTTATGACATTTTCCCGTTTTCAACAAATTCTTTGCGACATCAAAGTGGAGTAGTGGGCACTGATTCATTAAAAAAAGACCGTTTAATTGGTATTAATTAACGTCCGGTTCCTACAGGATTTCTACTCGCGCATCTGCAGACGTAGTCGTGGTAGACGATAAACACATCGAAACTTCTCAAAGGAAGATACAAACGCGAAAAATTATAAGTTTTAAAATATTATTCCTTTTGGGTTATGAGAAAAAAAAAAATTGCATCGTAATTTGGTTACTGTCTGCTTATCGTTAGGATTTGATCGAAAATAGTATTTTCTCCACTTAAGACTTACTTTTCGGTACAATTCATATATTTTTTATAAGAAAAGCAAAATTATTACTTTTATTATTTTTTCTCTCGGAGGGGGGCGGGATGTTGGCGCGTTCGCCCCCCCCCTGACCCCGTTGGATCCGTCACTGGACNCCCCCCCCCCCCAGGAATTTGACTTCTTTAATTATATAAAGCAGCGCGTTCATATTGTTAAATATTTTTTCATTTGATTGACAATGTCTAGAACCCTGTCCCTAGTTAACATCACCGGGATTTACATAACTCGTCACTATTTATCCTTTCCACAGAATTTCGTCGCGTCAGGTAAAGCATTTTTATAAGCAGCACAGTGTTAGCGTATACAGAATGGCATTTCAAAAGAACCACACAATTGCAAGTACACGACTGGCAACAAAATAAATTCTTGTATTTTATTTCCACTGTTCATAAAACGGACGATTCCGCTATCGGGGAAGGGAAGAAGTGTCGTCCCCCTTCCCCCAAGATCACTTGCTGGATCCGTCCCAGCGAAGGCGGCCCGTGTAGAAGCCGCCGACGTCCGAACGTGCGCTACGAAGAGTTGTAATCGCGTGCGATTCTCATCATTGAAACACTTCGCTTCATGCAAACACGTGCGCAGATTTCGCGTTTAGATGAATTTCGTTCGTCTCAGTCTGCAAACCCACCACAGAAACAAGAAGTGAGTGAATTGAACTATTCCATTCAATTATTTAGAATGTCCTCTTTCATTTGCAAAGAATAGTCCACTATAGTTTGGACGTCATGGTGGACAAGTTATATTAAATAAATAATGAAAGACTTACGACCTTTAACAGACGAATCCGAACTAACATTGAAATGCGTAACGCGAAAGTGTGTTTGTCTGTTTGCTACACAATCACGACTAAACCAATCGTGATGACATTCGGATGAACATAGGATAACTTTAATTTTTTAAATTTGTGAAAAGAAAGATAGAAATGTTTTTGATAATAAATGTCGATAAAATCGGGAAGAAAGAGAGTTATATTTACTTCCACTGACTAAACGGTTAGACTAGTGGTGCAAAACCATTGCATATAGTTTCTCATATACTTTTCTCCGTCGGCAGCAAAGTGTGAGAAAAAAATTATATAGTGAAAGGGTCATATCTGGCATGGTCCTCTATCATTTGGTCATCTTCCAGCTCTCTATTCCAATCTTTTATTAAAGAAATCCTTTAACTATTATTTACATTCCACATTATCTTCTCACCATTATATTATCCGTTGAATTTTCCTGCCATTTTCTATATACTTCTGATCGATCGACAGGACCACCACGGGATGGAGTTCGGCAAAATGTCACCTGATGAATTAAACTAATAAAGGGTCATATTTACTTATTTGAGACGCGATACTTTGATTCTCATCAAGAAATTTATATTATTTACATCTGGAAATATTAAATATAATATTTATTTAATACTTAGAATTGTAATAAAATATTTCCATATAGTAATGTACTTGTATGATGGGGTAGTTCTTTTTCAATTTTGTATTTTCTCTCACCAGACATGTTCATCAAATATTAATCATCTGAAGACACAACCCGATGTTGAGCGTTTGATGTAAAATGTAAAATGACTCACGGACCACGTACAGCACGACATTAAACATTCAGAGACAAACACAACGATCGGAGAAGATGACGGAATAATAAAACAAACTTAAACGAAAAGTGACATTCCGAACTTTTTTCGTAATTTGTAAAATTAAAAGTTGTCTCTTTCGCCATTCTCCAAATAAACAAAAAGTTTCTCCAAATAAACCGATAGTATTTCAAAATTTTGCGCCATAAGGGTATGAAAATTCATCACCACTCTGGATAGAGAATGGTTTAAACTCTGTCATTTGAACTTAAGCCTCTAGTCGCGCTGCAGAATATATTCTTCAAGTCATGTTTCTTTCCTTCGAGAAAATTTAATCCAAGAAGAAAACGAGAAAATATGAACGGAAACGCAATCGCTGTGTTCATTAGTTTATTGTACATTTTACTCGCAAGTAAATTACTTTATTGTCCTCAACGTGGTCATAGGCAGTTTGTACCAGCTCTCTCGACAATAAATTCTTAATTAATTAATTTATTTTTTTGTTAATTTAACTGGCTTGAGCTTGTACTCAGTGTAGCCAACGCTTTTACTTCGCCATCGTCCATACGAGTAATAATATTTGTGCCTCGTGTTATGTTGGCAGGACAATTGAATTCCTGAAAACTTAAATCCATGGCCAGCCTCGAACGCCAATTCACTTCGCGCGCTGATGTGTAACTATTCTCTTCCTTCTGCATCGAGCAAAGTGTGGAACAAATATTACCTTGTGTCTTAGTGTGTTGTGATATGAGCTTGTATTTCTTCTCAGTGAGTAGTCGCTTTTAAAATTATAAAATTTATTTGGATGTTACTTAAATTCGTAGAAGTTGGCAATTCGTGTTAGGTAGCCATATTGCATAATTTTCGGTAAAGTTACATGAGTTGAAGTGTAATTGAGAAGTCGCCGTCCGGCCCCAACTGTACCGACGAGAGACCCCCCAACGAGGCCCCCTAACTAGAACCCCCCCTCCTAGGTTCCCCTCTCCCCCTCCCCTAACAATGGTAGAGGCTGAGGCGGCGGCGGCGGCGGCGGCGGCGGCGGCGGCGGCGATGGCCTTGACAGCTGCTACTGCACTCAGGAAATGCGCGACGTCGTTGGATACGATAGTGGGTCACTGCAGTTGAGCGAGGGGTGTGCGGGGGGGGCGCCAAATGACCCCCCACAATTACGTGCCGCCGGGGGACACGCGATAGCGGCTCTGCCACGGTCTGTCACAAGCACAATGCATTGTGTGGTCTGACATCGGAGAATTAAATGACAAGCGTTCGTTCTTTCCTTCTGCAGTCTATTTCAAGTTATATTGTCGCCACTCTCCCGCACTTTCCCGTGCTTCGCTCCTTCAACTGTCGTTTCGTAACTGTATGAACAAAAGAAGGAAAGAACGCAGACGATAGACAGCGGGGAAGGGTGGAACTACGACCCCATTATGCATGACGGCTCGTCTTACATAACACTGGGCACGAGGGCGCTTGGTCGAAGTAGTGGCAACTATTGCAATGTTTGCACTTATAAAAAGTCATGAGTTTTCTTCGGCGTTTTTTGAGCTACGCGAAATAATATATAGCTTCGTCGATTCTTTACGGCAATCTTCCAATGGAGGTGGTTACAAAATGATTGCCTACATACGAGACGAGACTACATACATCATAATTGGAGGAACATACGCGTAAGTTATTAAGTGTAAGAAGTGTGATAAAGAAAGAAATGGATAAATGGTGTTAGATGGAAAGTAACACGAAGAAATAAATTGAATATGCTGTACACACAATGAGGGATCCAAGTATCAGAGGTGGAGCACTGGTAATAAGTAAAAAGCTAAAGAGGAGGGATGTAAGAAATGTAATAAAATGAAGAAAACAAACAAACAACAAAAGATTACCTTGGCATTTGTTTAAAGATATTTTTCAGAATTCCAAAGACCATTCGCAAAAAACCCTTTTTTCCCGATGTAAGAGAGATTATTTAATACAAATTGAAGATACGCAGTGTTATTCGGGAGCTTTTGTCATGTTTCTAATTTTCCAATCGTCACAATTTACTGTCAACAAAAATAACAAGTTTACGTACGAAAGGCGAGATGATGTCTTAATTACTTCACAAACGAAAATTCCAAACATCACAAATCGCCACATGTCACCTCGTTAAAATTGGAATGTCAAAATATCCTCTCAATGAGCGTACCATACAAGAGCACCATCTCGAAACTTCTAGTTCCTATCCTCAATAGTTTTTCGTCTGCGTTGATAGATGAGTGTGTCAGTCCGTCACTCAAGATGCCACCGCTTATGTAGAGAGATTTGTAACAGCGAATTCCAGCATCGCAAGAAGTGATATGTAGTACAACATCAAAACCCGACTCTTTGACGAGTCTANTCAACCTGACATTGAAGAATGATAAAGACCTAATTGACGTGTCAGTAACAGCGGATCTAGACCGTAATCAAGGGGGGGGGCTAAGAGGAGGAGAGTATTTTTGGTCAAAAATTATGGTTTTACAACACAAATGTTATAAATATTATCGTTTAATGAAATAGATAATAAACATCAAACAAATTTATTAATTGTTTGAAATGGAAAATACGTATTAAAGGATAAGGATTTTGTGACCAAATCAGAATTTTATAAATACAAATCAAATAATTCATTAAAATATATTTTTAATGCAGACATAATGAACAAACAAAAATTTTATGGAAGTTATAAAATAAAATCCCAGTCAAGAGTTTGTTGAGGATAAATACTTTAAAACAGCTGTCTTGAAGGTTTTCTTATTTCGAGTACCTATAAATAAAGGGTTTACTAGTGAGATAACAAACAGCTTACGACGTACGTAGAGACTACACAACGTATGGNATAGATGACGTGAAGTATGTAGATAAGACAAATTTCGAACGCCACAAGACTGTCGCATCCTCTGCGGGGCAGATTTATGTCCCGTGAAGAAAGGCATTATCACAACGCGATAATAATATTGGAAGCAAGTAGTAAGTTGTGTTGTTGGCAATGCGGCTGCGCTGTATTACTTATACACTATTGCTGAGTTTAACCTGCATGGAACACGCTTACTTGTGGTGCAGTGGTGGTGAGCCGATTCAACCAGTACGCTGAAATTATAAAACAATTTTGTATTACCTTTGCCTATGTCATGTAAATGTGCTAAAAATCTGGCAATTCTTTTACGAAGTAAACCTTTTATCAATCTCAGTTTTATATGTTGAGAGATCAGGTCCAAAATAATATACTGTAGGTCCCTTAACTTCCTCCCCACACACACACTAAGGGCTCTAATGACCTTTGATGTTGACGAGCCCTAAAGCCCCACAAAAAAAAAACAAAAAAAACACACACACACACAAACAGATGCGCCTCTGATTGCAATGAGTACTCTTGCATGCCTCTGGAGAATCATTGTCTTTTCTATCATATTTTATCTGCTTTCGTTGTCTACAAAATAATTATTTAGATTCATTAGAATGAAGAAAATGAAATCGAAGAAATATCTTGTCACAACTACCTTTACCAATAAATCGCTCACAAAAGCAATATAACTTTCAAATTGAGCTTGTATCTCAAATCTGAAGAGGGATGTTGTCAATAAAAACGTACTTCGAGAGACAATCAATTATGTGGTAGGGATTTTCAAGAATGGAAACGCGCGACTGTATGGAAGTGAGGAATTGGACGCAAAATCAGGACACAAAAGTGCTTCATACGTAAAGAATCTTGTTTTGCCGCAGACAGAATAAATCAGTCCCTATTCGCGGGGTATAATACGTATTGTAGTGGTGATGTGAATGTAGCTCAAATTGGATGTCAACCATTTTTAGAAATTTTTAAAGTTATTCCATTGCTTCATTAATAAAGTTTTAAAGTGAATTACACTTTACAAATTATGCCCCTTCTCTTCAACGGAGAGGAGGATCGTATATGCCTGTTTCCCACCTCACGTCTTTCACCTACGTTATCTGTTATCGTTTATTCTAATCAATTTAATTAAATTAAATTTATTGCCAAAACTTTTAAAACTACGTATGACCACGTGGAGGACGAAGAGGTAATTCATCGCTGTGTCACTGACCAAACGTTTATAAGTGAACAACCGTTGAAAGTCCAAAGTAAATAATTGACCAAAAAAATTATTTTTAAAGTTTTCTTGCAAATTAAGTTTATGCTTTATACATAGGACTGCCTTAAATTACAGTTTCATGAAAATAATTTTTAAACAAATTTCGGTGCCTACTCGCAAACCCCGGTATTTCTCTTAATGAACCCCTCCTGAAATCAAATCCTGGATCCGCCCCCTGGCAGCGTAGAAGCTACGCCGATGCAGCAGAGCTTCTTGCCGGTTCATACGAATAAGTAAGTGCGCGCCGCGAGAGGGAGTCTGTGGGCGGGCGGGCGGCCGACAGTCCAAGGCCGGCGTCGTCCTTCTGTTTTGAGCGAGCGACCAGACAGAGCGAGAGATCCGGTCAGCTGATTACATTCACGAATCTCCTTATTTCAATGCCGAGTGCGTGCGTTGGAGGCTGTGATTGGAAGGCATCCACCACTGCACACTGCACTGACGAGAGACATTAAAGAGCTACGTGATGCACACATGACTCTGTCGGATCAGATATCACTCTGCATTCCCTCCCCGTCCCCCTGCGCGTCACGCCATCGCAGAAAGGAGGCTTGAAATTCAGAGAGGATAATCGTTATCAATGTTACGTTATCGGGAATGAAACAAAGCATATTCTTTAAAATGACTTTTCTTTTCATTTGAGGACAAAACGGTAATTAATTTCTATGTCAAGACATAGAAAAGAAACGAAAGATGCACTGCCACCTCTAATAACACGCAGATATTGGAATATTATTATAAATAGTCCGTGCACATTTATTCAGCGCTTTACCTCGAGATCGAATTTGCAATGAACTGGCGAGGATAGAACACGACGAGAATGTCTATCTATACCTGTATGCATTTTATGTTAAAGAACTGCTTGTGTGATAAGAAAATACTGATAATTCCGGGTTCCGCAATACGTATTATTGTGAACACACTAAGTATTTTGAACATAACTGTTCAATCACTTCTCTTTTTTGGCAGTTAATAATGTATAATTCTTTCATAGACTATAGTTTTGTCGATGACTATAAATAGTCTCATTATTTCAATTATTGGCCAGGGAATAAATTCAAAAATATTTTTTCTTTGATAATTAGCAACCGCTGAACTCTTGGTCAAGTTACACGTTTGTGATTATCTTTGTTTCAAAATCAAACCCTTTCTCCTTAACAATAATGTACATGTAAGGGATCAAAAGTTGTGTAATATGTAAATTTTATTTTTTCTCGAAAATTGTTCTACCGATTTTGATGAAATTCGTAGAATGGAGATAATTTGGTATAAAAGTGCGGTCTAATAAGATTCCATTTTCTAGAAGGATCGTTATAGTTCAGTAAGACTTGTATTAACTGTCAGTTTCTGTTGTAACCATCGCAATTGTGGAAGTAAAAGAAACATTTATAATGAAGCGCACTGACGTCATTAATCGATTTTTTAAGTCGTTACTTTAAATTAGTAACACTTTCCTATTGTAAATCTTTTGTATTTATTTAATGCAAATTGTTTCTGTATTGAAAACGTGTTTGATCTATGTTTATAACAAAATTAGAGTCAACTGGTTTTGTTTACAATTACGGTATTTTTCTAAAGATGTTTCTGCCGTCCGTCTGTTGCCGAATCCATCGCGTTCTTTTCCCCTGCGGTGAAGGTAAAT
Source organism: Laupala kohalensis (assembly GCA_002313205.1). NCBI lineage: Eukaryota > Metazoa > Arthropoda > Insecta > Orthoptera > Trigonidiidae > Laupala > Laupala kohalensis. Next base: position 85,370 of record NNCF01133991.1, on the reverse strand, counting down.
CGAAGTTTCCTATTGTACTTCATTGAGTACAAGAATATACATCTTACGTATTTCAAAGAAAAGACCACTTGATTATTTATAACGTGTGAATGAAAAAAAAATCAAATGCTTCTGAAGAAAAATTAAAACGTAAATGTTTTGTATCTTACATTTGCATTCTGTGTCTGCTACTACCTAAATACTAGGAAAAAGCGTTAAAATTATCTTGTTAGCTCTCAGTGACAGAAAAATTGGCGAGGCTTTGACGGGAACGTCATAACAAAGTCTCGTAATTACATAAATTGATAAGAACGTAATTTTTAACTCAGACAAGTTGAATCACTAAGATCTTATTTGCGGGCACACAAAAACTCCTAATTGTTGAAGAGATAAGTCTGACGTTGACAGATTGTTCATTACAAACAATTAAAGATTTTGTCACTGTCGTCTTTCATTGAGACCTAAGACTGTTTCGGTCTCTTAGCCGCTGTTCACGACACAACCCATTGAAGATGGCTTCCATGGGGCCGAAAGGGCTTTACGCCTCAATAAAGAATGGCAGATTAACAAAATATTTTATTGTTTGTGAAATACTCATAAATGAAACGATATATATGAACTCTACACGTCAATATAAATAAGCACCAAAAACCCCAACACAAACGAGCAAATTTTCTAATAAGATTCGAAAAAATTCGAAAAAATTGTGTAATAATCAATAAGTCCGTACAAGCAAAACTGCGGGTATTCAGATAGTAAGGTACAAACAAACCAAACTCGTACAGCAAACGCATCGAACTGTAACGCGAATGAGATAAAATTATGTATACATTACAATATTAAAACATATTTTTAATGCTAAATATTAAAATTCTTATAAAAAATGAGGAAATTTTCACTTCGAAATAATATAAATTTGTTGATGATATACAAAGTATCGCGTTACAAATAAATAAATATAACCCTATTATATAAATATAATATATATTTTATTAGTCTTGTTCGTTGGGCAACATTTTAGCAAACCTTACTCCG
>NNCF01133991.1:38288-71380 GCA_002313205.1 Laupala kohalensis | reverse complement strand
GCACTCGAGGAATTTTCTTCCCGTCTCTCTCTTGATCTCTCGTGAGAGTGCGATGGGGCGGAGAGAGCGCGTCGTGTGGAAATGACGAAAACACACGAAAACAAACACAAAATACCGAACTATAGAAAAAGGAAGTATAAAGTATTTGCTGACTCCGTAGAAAGTGTACGTGAGATAAGAGGACTGAAGATGATATCAATTGTGGTGAATGGGAGGCGGGAATTTGAACTGAGTGGAAGGAAGTTGATTAAAGAACCAATACGAAACCAATAGTGTTTTACGACTTAATAAGATTAATTTCATAAATTTAGATGTAAATGTGTCATTAAAAAATCCAATGAAAGAAGAAACATTCACGTTCGATTTCACTTCTTCTGGATCTTAAAGTAGTTTTTACGCTCCAAACTCGTGAAATCACTGGGAAGCAAATACTTGGTTTATTTTCGTACAAATTGTCTTATAACACAGCGAATTATGAATTATTGTATTTAATTTGTATTTATCAGGTAAACAAATAATTCGAAAAATGTTTTGGGACTCGCTTGGTTCATTATATTTACGAAGAACATATGAAAGTATGATTGCCGCGCACAGCGGTTTCGTAATTCATGTGTCAAACGTCGGAAATGTTAAATATCTTCGTGCAACATCCGGTGATATATAAATAAACATTATGTTAAAAATTCTATGGATAATTTACAACAAAAATTTGCTAGAAAGTAAATTAAATTTCCGATATATTCTAGATTTAAAAATCATTNTGGGGGGGGGGTATTTACTCCATAACACGTTTGTCTTCTTCCGTCGAACACTATTGCAATTATTTCACGTAATTTGGTCGGCGAAGTACGTTTTTACTTTGCAACTACACAGAATGTATAAGGAAAGCATAGGAATCGGGATCTCTTCAGATCTCTACACGAATTGGCTCCAGGAAAAAGTCTATTTGCGAATTTTTGTGATGATGTCCAATGTCGTGTTTGTGTATGTGTGAGTGTGTGAAGAATTGTATTTATCTGATAACCCACGAACAAATTAATAAAATCAAACCAAAGTAGACAATGCATTAGGAATAGAAGCCTATTTCTGGAAAAAGCTGATTTCGACTTTATTCACACACCACCCTCCACTTCCGGTTTCTTAATTTTCAAAATTTTGAAAAATGAAAATTAAAAACTTTTTTGTAAATTGATCCGTACGTAGCAGCGTTTTTGAGGTACTTGGAGGTTCCTCATTTAGATCAGCAAATGCAAGGAGTTCAAGGTGGAGATTAAAATAATCCCTGCAATCTGTAGTTGAATGAGCTGTTATGAAATTAGTCAGCAAACTATTTATGTGAGATTTTGAGAATATAAATTTTTTTCTTTTGTTCTGTTTAATATGTTATTTTTTATAATCATGCATGTTTTATATACATTGTTTTCCGATTTAGTTTTTTTTGTTACGTGGGNGTGATGTTTTTTGCAGAAATATAATTGGAAATTTGAGTGGGGCGCACTTCTGAGTTTTAAAGTTGAGATACAAAAAAATCCATGCAATTCTTCGTACGCTCTCCTGTACCCGTATGAACGAGTGCGATCGCATCGGGGCTGTCTTCTGTTGCTAGAGTCACGCATCGATGAAGGATCTCGGATGCTACGCACGCACGCACGCGTGACTGACTTCACTATCACCCTCTGAAGCAACAACCCGACAAGCGGAGGACTCTTGGTGTAAGTATCAGAATCTTCTTTCCCCTTCTCTTTATTATTCCTATTTCAATTGTGGTCGACCCTCCTTGTACGTCCATTGCGATCCGCAGTCATTTCTTTGTCTATGGTTGTTGCTTTCATGTCCGTCTCTATCGCTCTGANTGGTATGCTCCTCATCTCGCCTCATGACGTACCCGTTCCAAGGACTCGCGATTTTCGAGAGGTGGTAGGTACCAACGTCCTCTAGCGTGATACAAGAAGAGGTGCGAGAGGGAGAATGTTAATTGCTCTGCAAAAGAAACTACTGCTAAAGTATTTTCAATTCTTTTGTTATAATTCTAAGTATTAATCCATTTTTTGGAAATCTAATTTATAAATTAATATTAAATTATTTAGTAGTGATGCAGTACATTTTGATTATTTTCTTCCAAACACGTGTAAAATATTAAAAATGTGGTTGAGTTTTTGCATATGTAAAATATTGTGTTCATACGAATCTCGTACACTTAAGTCATCGTAATAAGAATTTATCGCGAAAGATGAAGCTTCTGTTTCCAATCAGATCAAAAAATACTTATTATACGAGGTACAAGATCAATTTGAAATGGAGTAAACAAAATATTCCATAATATACTGGGAGATTTTAGATGTATTTTAAAGTCGAATGTTTATTTAATTTTATATAATAAAGATTTCGTGGATAAAATATGTTTTATATATGATACTTACAAATTTCACATTGTTACAAAAACTCATGTACATGGAATATCTTGACTGAAAGGCACCCATCGTCAATAGGGAATCATTGGTTAAAAATAATTTTTTATTCATTTGTTGCTAAGAAAATATATATTCTTAGTATATGTTTCACTATTTAATAAATTTCTCCTATAATGGGAGTGAGGCGGAACGTGCGATATGTAACTTTTTAGAAGTCGAAAACAGATACATTCCAAATGAATGTTTCGTGGAAGGAAATAATTACATGTTATTCTCCTTCAGAACATTGTATTCCGATCAAAATGCTCGACGCTAGACGCACCTGTGCTAGAATGTATGTCTTTTCGTGTGTGTGTGTGTCGGTCTGCACCTTGCTTGAGTTGGCAAAATGAATTGAAATGTGTTCGCTTTCCTCCTCTCACTTGTTATCTCCTTCACGTCTCGATGTCTTCTGCACGCGACGTCGACAGACTTCAAAACGATAATAGCAGTCGGCTCTCTTGCATACGCACGCGGATCAGACACTTGCTGAAGAACAGATGCACCTGATTAGTTTAGCAAAAGAGACCTGATTTGCATACGACAGTGATACCAACTCATGTGTTTGTGACTGAGTTTAATAATGGCATTAGAGCAAATAAGCGTCTTTGCATGGGCGGGCGAGTTCGAAATGTCACACAGTAAGTATCAAACATTGGATGAATTCATGCATTCTATTTATCATAATGGATAATATGCATGATCATAGTGATATTTATCGTCGTATTTGTAAATGGGAGGAAATGTAGCTTAGTGCTATTGAAGCTTATCTACATGGAGCGATAGGAGGTGGGTGGTAGAGGCTATTGTTAGTAGGTGGGTTGGTTAGGTTGGGTTAACCATCAACTTGGCGCTTGTGGAAGGGTTAATGGGAGTGGAAGGAGGACTTGGTTCACGTTTCAGTAGTCATGGTGATTTTAATGACCATAGAAATAAATAAAACGGCTGGGCTTTTTTAAGGTTATGGGGTAGATTCCTCCTTGTTGAGAAATTTGGCACATGTTATTTTAAAATACATACAATAGAAGGTTAATATTTCGAAATTGAGCTTGACGTATGTGTGCCTTCAGCCACCACAAGATACGTTCTACCATTTAATATTTGGTAGAATATTAATTGGAGGTATTTCTGCCAATATTTCGAGAAATCAATGAAAACGACGTTAACAAATCTGTGGGTTTGTGGTGCACATTCAATCTTATATTCATGGAGATTAATCGAATTATAACATTTTCTGAGACCGAGTAAAAATGGTTTGGAAGAATATTCACTTGTCTCATGTATGGTATTTTAAAGTACGTTACTTGATATGCTATACATAAATGCAAACATATATACAAACAAGAAAAACAACGTGTAAAAAATACCGAAATTCAAAATAGTTTAATTAGTCGGTAGGAACCAATTAATTATATACAGATAGTCGTATACAGTAATAGACAAATGGTTATAAGTATCATTAATCATATCTTATTGTAAAAATTAATCTTACTGAGATATTGTTAAATATGTTATATGTGTTATAAGATCGTTCACTACGACTTTGTCAAAACAGTGCCTCTCAGAAAATTATTTCGAAGATGACTTTTTACCGAAACGTTTGGTTTTCTAGTCCTTAATGTCTGCAGGGGGTTGCATAGATTCCATTCTGACATCGTAATGACTTCCCATGATAACCCCCTTAACTCAATGAAGGTAGTCGATCTACATCTCGGACGACGAACTCAAGTGTTCGCCGCTTCTCCCATCGCAAGACGAGCACGTGATGGACGTTTGCCAAATACAATCCACAGGAATCCATCGTAGAAATACTCCTCTTCTTGTCCACAACAACACTTCAGACTTGTCCAGGATTTGATTTTTCCTTTCGGGGGTTTTGGAGCCCCCTCCCCCGGAATTTTTTTAATGTCATAAAATGGTGGGTTTTAAGTCTACTTTAAATTGGCTACAACACACATTATTTAATTCATACCGCAAAAATTTTCATTGGTACTCAAAATTTAATTAAATTTAATCTCCACCATTTGTTAAGGGAAATAAAATAATAATTAAATTTTCGGTGTAGTATTGATATTAATTTAACAAAAACTCAATAAGATTGATTTTTATATTAAGATCTGAATAATCATACTTGTAACTATTATCCCATTACTATATACGACTATCTGTATATAATTAATTGGTTCTAGTAAAACATTTTTGAATTTCGGAATTTTTTATGTTATTTTTCTTGTTTGTATTTATGTGTTGGATATGAAGTACCGATAATTTTTATACACTTTCGCATAAATTTTTTAAATTACTTTCCTTTGTTTTAGTATTTTGGGTTTCTACAGAGAATCCTTTGCGGACTTGTATTTGTTTTTGATATCTTGACGTTGTTATGGGATTCAGGTATCAAAGGAAGCTAACTAAATCATAAAGTATTAAAGTAGGATCGCAATGGAGTCAAGATTTTCATACCTTACGTGGTATTTATAAATAAATAATTTTATTGTCAAAATAGCAGTACAAACTACGTGTGACCACGTGGAGGGCAATAAACTAATTTACTCTCCGGAAGCAAGCGAGGGACGTATCCCATCAATTCCGATCAAGGGCAATTCCTAAGGCAGAGGCGGATTCAAAAATTTAAATAAAAATTCCTAGATAAGATAAAAAGTTAGCTGCGAGTTATAATACTAATACAATGTCAATATGTTTGTAATTTAACACACACAAAATGAGTATAATAACAGCTTTCTTAGTAACCACTTGACATAATAAATTTTGCTTCTAATTATGATTTCAAAATTTGTTGACGCTTTATTAACACTTACAGACGCTTCGCTAATTCGTAAGTCAAGGAAGAAGCTGCTGTCGAAGCGAACATAATTATTTTATGAACCAAAGAATGGAAGCATTTCTCACGACTTTCTCGCTTTAAATATAAATAATTTGTGTTTAATTTGTTGAATCTTCAACCTGAGTAGCGATTTTTTTTTCGATCTTAAACACTTTTTAGAGCTTAGTAATGTTTCCATTGATATCCAACCTCCTTCATTTCGTTCTCATGAGAGATATTTCTTATAAGCCGGACAATCTTTATTGTTCTTTTGTAATCAGAGTTTACTGCATGAGGGAGTGTCTGTAAATAAAGTAACGTAAGAATGACCTGTTTTTACAATCTCATCCTCTCTATAGCATACCTGTAACGATATAATTTATCCTCCCCGTCAATAATTACGTAACATTGACCCAAACCCTCTCCCTGTATGAAACGTTATCGCTTTCCGGGCAATCTGAGACAAACGTTTATATTCGGGCCTGTTTGTTCTTTCACGGAGGAACGATTTCAACTCCTTCCCCTCCGTGAGTACGTTAAGTAATTTTTAGAACGTCCCTTTTCACAATCCGTTATTTCGCTTTCGTTCGTTTTATACTGGATACTTCGTACATACTACATCCACTTTTAACGCTCTGTAATTTTTATAGGTATTACAAGTAAATATTCTTATTACCCATCTCAATAATAATAATAATAAAATAATTAAGAAAGAGGATTTTTTTTTTCCAAACGGTACGATTTATTGTACTATTTATAGCGAATAAACATCCTTGTATGTGCTACGAAATTCTTAGCTCCTGGTGTTGCGCGGTATATGCAACACGCAGTACTTGTGTGTGTCACGGGAAACTTACTGCAGTCTCAGGAAATGGGTAAGATTGGACGGTTTTCTGCAAGCCTGCTCCAAGTGGTGCTCTTCTTGCATATTGACAATTTTTGGACGAGTAACAAACAAACAAGCTCTTCACTTTCGATTGCGACTCTGGAGAGGTCCGGCGCTTGTCTCCGAGTCGTGTAAATCAGATACCGGCGGTTGTCCAGGTGAAGAATGAGTTAATGTAAATTCTTTGAGAAAGAAGGAAGACATAATAAATGTTAGAAGATAGAGAGAGAAAAGATTTAAAGGTTAGGAGAAGATAGTTTAAGAGAAATGGGTAAGGGTACCCTTAAGGATGTACTTGCGTAAGTAGAATTAAATCACGAAAATATTTGAAATCGGCAAAAGAATGAAGAGAGTTACGTGTAATACTTATTGCGATTTCAACTTGAAAAACAACAACATAACCTCACATTATTTAAATGAAATAATAGCGAATATAATTGACGGTGTAATACATTGCGTCTTATGGAGGAAACACCATCTTTGAAATCACGAAAGTGATGAAAAATTACTTTGATTTGTAGTAAATTTTCCTTTGATTTGTAGTTATTTACGTCCCTTTAATATAAAGGTCACCGGACATCATTAAGATATTTCTTTTCTTTTTTTCCTTTGAGGTGAGATGAGGCAGGAAACACGAAACTGTTGTGTCCGGCCGCCATGTTTGTTCATGCTCTTGTGCATTTAAACGAGTCAAGCGAATTCTTGAATATTATTTGCACTATGTTATTATTAACTGATAGATAGAAATTGTAGTTATTTACATCCCTTTAATATAAAGGTCACCGGACATCATTAAGATATTTCTTTTCTTTTTTTCCTTTGAGGTGAGATGAGGCAGGAAACACGAAACTGTTGTGTCCGGCCGCCATGTTTGTTCATGCTCTTGTGCATTTAAACGAGTCAAGCGAATTCTTGAATATTATTTGCACTATGTTATTATTAACTGATAGATAGAAATTGTGTCATGTTTTTTCGTCATTATTCATGTTGATGTGTGTTACAACTATTAGAAATAAATTAAAGAAAGCAAGTGTTGTACCTGTAGTCGGACACGAGAGGACGAATCTTACGGTACGTGTTGGTTATAGCGTCTTTGAAATTTCAACTTTATTGTTATTAGCGTAATCTTTCCGTTTCTCTCTCTGTAGCGGACATCAGCAATTTCAAGTAAATCTTAGAATTAAAAGATTATTCCGTAACGTTTTTGTACTTGTAATAAAACAGCACAATCTATGTAATTCTGTTTCAGTTTGAAATTCTAAGGATATTCAAAACTGTCTTCTGTATCGACAAAGGTGAAGGCTGGGTCGCCTTCTCTTCTCTTCTTTATGTTGTTCTTTGAATCTTTTAAAAAACTACTCACATTCTCATACAAACGATTTAGTTATTGCGTTGACTTTGTATCAAATTGTAGTTGAGATCTGTATTTTCCACGATTTTAGTTTATATTTTACGAGCATCTGCAGGTATTTGGAGTAAATAATTTGCTAGCAATATGATATAGACGGTACACTGTAATTTTTCTTCAACTGTGCGTGAGAAAATTGCACATGTCGATATGGACGCTATATTGCAGGTTAGAAGGATACGAAATCGTTAAGCAATATTAACAATAATATAGCAACATCCAAAATTCCTGTGGAAAAGTGTAACAATTTATTTTGAATGTCTAACTGACAGCATATACATTTCCTCTACTTCTTCTATTGTCGCTCTGTTCAATGATTGAAAATACGCATAAATGTTGGAGATAGGAACTATCAGTATAGAGAATAATTATTATCTCATGGATTTTTGAAGTCTTATCTATTATTATTATTATTATTATTATATCGACGTTATGGTGTTTTCATTCACATATCGAAAGGCGTTGTAGCTGGCAGAAGTTTCTAGTCCCACGTTGATACCCGCTCTCTAAAGGATCAGATGCAGTTTCTCAAGATGAGAGGTGTCCAAAAGAGAACGATCTCTTGCTTTACCTGCTATGGAATTTTTTAAATTTACAGAAAGTGCACCAAGGAAACCTACTACGACTGGGATAATCTTTGTTTTATCCCTCCCCCCAAACATTCTCTAAATTTCGATAGCAGAATCTTTATTCTTCGGCAGATTTTCTGCTCCTTTCTGCGCTAATTTGTTTATTAGTTGGCACTGCTACATCAAGCAGGTTCTGTTTTTTCTGGTCCTAATTAACAATATCCGGTTTATTGGTAAAGATGCACCTGTCGGTGAGGATTTGTTGATTGAATAGGATCGAGATTTCCTCTGTAGTTGAGACTTCCCTTGGCTCACCTTTATACCATACTGAGGCTGACAAACCTTGATTTCTATACGTCTTACAGTGAATGTAATTACACGCCACGTCTGTTTATGTATTCATGCTTTTCTAGCTGAGGGCAACCGGAAAATATGTGCTCAATTGTTTCAGAGTGAGTCTGGTATTGTGTTCCTTTTAATATATTGTTAATATTAATAAATTAATTTTATAAATAGATTATTGTCATCACCATTATTCTTGGGGTTTTAGGGTTTGCTAATGACTAGGTCATTAGAGCCCTTCTATAGGCGTTGGTGATTTACGATACTAGGTACCAACTGCTCGATTGTCTGTGGGTATGGTAAAAAAGAGACAATATTGGTTACTTATTTTCTCCAGCTTTATACTTATTATCTCCATAGCCACACCATCTCTTCCGTCCCGTCTCTCGGCATGACGTGAACAAGTGCACGGGGGTGGGGGTGAGTAACCTTATTAACTCTGCGCGTCCTTCGTTGCACAGCGCCCCTATCGGAGTGGTCACACATCTGTAAGAGCTTCCAAACACAGACGAACGAAGCGAAACTTAAAACGTTTAGCTCGAAACGAGGATGAAACATTGCGTATACTGAATATTATATCAGAGCTACTCTCTTGGACGAATATTATCGTTCATTAATTTATCACTATAATATAGTGTGAAGGATAAAAAATTATACCTCAAGGGAAAATTCCTGAGGGAGTTCCAAGAGATCTGTAGGGATTGATCACAGAGATGTTTCGTTCTCTGTGAGGGTACTACATCCGTACTGCCGATTCTCCGTGTAACCTTATCACACTTCATACGAATGACGATCTTGCACATTCACTGGGCGACGTATCATATCAATTATGGAATAGAAACTTATGGGCCAGTGTTTGATTATAGGAGCAAATTTCTAAAAAAAAAGAGAACTTTTAGTGCCACTCTTTATGAACTATGTTTGTTTACGTCGCATTCTACTGAGAAGAAGGTTCTGCAACATATTTCTACTTACAACCTCAAATACTATATATCCATTTTACTCGTTTATTTTGTCTCGCGACGAGGTCCAGGCCATGAGATCTGCTCTTCCATCCACCTAACCGTTGCAGCTGGGTGAGGGAAATGGGAAGGAGAGGTTTTGGATTATCAGGGAACCTACGATACCGAACATACTATATCTGGAGTAAGTAAGGAAAAATCACAGCTGAAAACTTAATCCAGTTTAAGTGAGTGGGGTTTCGACCCACGCTTTACGGAAGCGGAGATACTACACTAGACCATCGCTGTCGGTGACTTTTCCCTAAGGATAATGATGGTGTAATTTTTACTTTTAATTTTTGTTCATCTGTCAACCTAATTTTAATAATAAATTTATTGTCAAACAAACAGTACAAACTGCGTATGACAACGTGGAGGACAATAAACTAATTTACTCTCCGGAAGCAAGCAAGGGACGTATTCCATCAATTCCTTTCAAGGGCCCTAAGGCAGAGGCGGATTCAAAAATTTCAGCAAAAGATCCTAGATAAGATAAAAGGTTAGCTGCAAGTTATAATACATATATAATGTCAATATGTTTGTGATTTAACGCAAATATGTTTGTAAATTTACATGTACAATTTATTATCGAACTATAGATTATTCTGAGTATAGTGTTTAAAAATCATAAGAGTTGAAAAAACACTAAATTCACGATTGATTGTTACAATAAACACGTCCCTAGACAAAAGCCTAGAGAACCAGTATAAGAAATCCGCCTGTACCCGAAGAAAAAACGGAGAAAAACCCGGGCCAGGATGTATATTGTATATATAATCTTGTATATTTATGAACTTCTATTTCCAAAACCCATTCTTTAATAGTTCGTAGGTAGTGTGAGACGCGTCGCTTCACTCGCCGCGTTGATTCGTCTGCGGAAGTCGTAACGAAGCTTCTAAAAACTACTCTCTACTTAAGCGGAGACAAAAGAGACGAGATTCGAACAATTGAATAAAAGAATCTCTCGTTGCGACCATTAAAGCACAAAACAGCATTTCGCCGGAGGATCAGAGACATAACGCTATGCGTTTCAGCGAAACAATCAAACACTAGTGCGAACGATGCAAGAGCGAAGAAAGGAAGAGAAAGAGATAGAGGGAGGGGGGGGGAGAGGGAAAGAGACCCACATACGCTTCCATTTCTTCCTCGCTCTTTTGCCCGGCAACAAAGGCAAAGGCTCTCGCTATTGGTTCAGATTGCGATGAAATTCGAGAACATTGACGCTAGAGCAAATGCGTAACACTAGCGTCCACACACATTTCAAGTTTCTAATCGAACAAATAATGACCTTTTATGGACGAGCATTTTTTAAAAATCTTTTGTGATAACGAAACTCACGTTTCGACTCTCGTTTAAAGTAGCCGTCAGGTGGAACAACGTTACAACACAACAAACATAACAACAGAATAAATGCTGATGATGTAACCATGAATGTAAACACCAAAAAAAAGATAAAACTTCAACCGTTCCCTTAAGAATATGGATTAGAGGTGTACTTACCCAAGAGTATTCAGTCAACTGATAAAACATCATGCATATATTTCTTCCGTTTGGAGAAGATATATGATAACTTTCGGTCAGGTGATAATGGCGAACCCGGGACTCCTGCATTGATCGCAGGAGTGTTAACCACTACACCACCCGTTCGCCTTCCACATTTATACACCATTTCTACCCGGACACTGAATGATGTACTCCATCCCAGAATGGGTGGTGTATTGGTTAGCACCCCTGCGATCAATAGCAGAGAGTCCCGGGTTCGATTTCATCATTTTCACCTGATCGAAAGTGAACAGATAAAACATCATGTCATCTTGGTCACTAGGGTAATTCAGACGTAGTACAACATTATTAATGTGATCACCCCCTTGCTTTGGAGAGAATCATAAACTTATTTCCTCTCTACTCAGCACCTACTTACGTTTTCTTTTTAATCCATCTAAAAGCCATTGAAATATTTTTAACTGAATGTACCTTTTTTCTGGTCACAATTGTGTGAGTAATCACAAAATAATTATATACATTAATGAGGGTTGGGAGAAGTGTCTCTGGGGGATGATTTCACCTTGAGAGCCTTGGCGGATCTATAGGAGGGCTAAGGGATATATTCCCCCCCCCACTTGGACCTGAATTCTTTAAAAGATAAAATTGAAGTTGATAAATGACATACCTTTAAAAATGTTACAAGATTAATAATTGTTATTAGCGATAATTTTTATACATTAATAATATAATTTCTATTGTTATTTATAATACCGGATTAATGAAATTAATAATACCAGATTAATGAAATTAATAATACTAGATTGATAAAATTAATAATACCAACTTCAATAAATAATTGTTATTGTTGTTAATAATACCAGATTGTTAATTATTTATTTGATGCATTTTATCTAAAGGTAATATTTATAAAATTTGTATTGTAAAACCATAATTTTTAAACAAAAGGCTAGTTCCCCCCTTCATTACGGTCTAGATCTCCCACTGCTTGAGAGGGTTGGTTCACGTTTGATGTGACAGAATTCTTTGCGTTGATCGAGTGTACGGTTATATTTATGTCAACTTTTGCGTCCATTTGAAAGACGCCTTGCGACGTACGTACATGAAATTGACTGTTATCGATGCATATATTAATAACGTGAAGCGTGACAATGGAAGTCTTGAGTGGTGACCTTCTTGTGTTCTTCTCTTCCTCCCTTCCTCCCTTCCAAGTGAAAGGAGTCTCGTCTCTTTCGTTTCGCTAATTACTCTTCCGCTTCCCTTTGCGTCTCTTTCGCTCGGCGTCACCTAGCAACAAAGTAGACTCCAGCGCTCGGCGCGGAGTTAGTTGTTTCTCAGATGACGAAACCAATCGACAGGATTTTTTTTTCTTTTAAAAAAATCCTTCTTCGCTAATAAATCATTGGGCCTCCTCTTTCGTCTTCGTCATCGTCCCTGGCTTTTGTCCTCCGTCCGTGCGCACGTGAGCCTGCGACTATTGATCTGTTCGGGCGCCAATGAGGAAACGCGACGCATGTCTTGCAAAGCCAATGGCGACAACAGCTCGGGCTCTGGCTCACTCAACCCTTCTGCGGGGGTGGGATTCTTTGAAACCTGTGTGTCTGCTGCTGTCAATAGTGACGCGGATGATGCCGTCTCCACTGTTGCACTTTCTAATGCGCTCCGAGCGCCAGCGGTGCCTCAGTAGTCACTCATCACCAAGTCATCCAAGGTTCGATTCCCGATGGGGTCGGAAAATTTGTAGTTATTCACATGAATGTCCCAGTTCATACAGCTGTGACTACGGAAAAGCAAACATTCCTTTCTCTGTCCAGCTCCTCCCACTATCAATAACTTAACTATTACTAATCACTTGTACTAACCCCTCCACGTGGGCCAAGTTGCCGGTAAACCCACCTACTAACAACAGTCCTACCACCCAACTCCTAACTCCTATCTCTCCATGTAGATAAGCTTCAATAGCACTAAGCTACATTTCCCTCCCATTTACGAATAGAACAATATATCTATTTTGCTTCAGGGAGAGAAAATGCGGGACGAGAGATACTAAAATACATAGGTGTAAAGAAGTTTTACAGTTTTCTTTCGATTATGTTAGAATTTCGTACAAGTAAACAATGACATAAACATTTTTATCTAAATCTCTCTATATACAGAAGAGTGAATCCCCTCCGCGGCTACGGTGTCGGCATGATCGCTCGTCTCCAAGTCATCTCGGGTTCAATTCCCAGGTGGGGCAAGATAAAATTTGTAGCTTTTCATTTCCATGTCTCAGTTTAAATAGCTGTGATGTATGAAAAGCTAACAACCGCAGTTGTGATATTCGGATACAGCAATCTGGATCCTATCTGGACGCTGTTCCTCCGATCTCGGTAAAATTCACGATGTGTCTAGTGAGTAAATTCACACAAAAACTGAGCCTTAATGGCACTCGACGTTCGTGGTCCTTAGCTGATACATACATAAAGAAAAGTGTCTCGGGTGTATGAAAATTTGCACACGTGACCTACAAAAGAGTAATATCTAAGTGCACCCCAATCTACAAATTTTCATTCCTTTTGTTGTTGTTTTTTATATCTCACGATATAATTGAGATATCAAATTCACTCGTTATCTCGGCATTGCTAATTCAGGTATCTTGAAAAGCGATTTTGGATTTTTCGATATTTTACTTAATAGGGCTATAATTGTTTTCGTGTTGGTGTGTCTTTTATAAGAATTCATTGTTGCGTGTTATTCATTCATTGTTACGTAGAGGCTCGATCTGTTTCGTTTCGTATATTCTTGAAAAAGACGAGCGTTACTCCCGTAGCATTGGCGTGGGAACAAAAGAATTCAGAAGTCTTAGGTATGCGTTAAGTATATTAAGTTTTCAAATAAATTGTATTTTTCTTTTTCCTGAATTTTAAAATAATCCGTAATTACTTACAAGCAAGTATTTTTGTTGGTTTTCTCCGTGGTATTTTGTTTTTGAGATTAACAAAAGTGAAAATTTAATATTACGAAAGAAGAAAAATGCGGGAACTAACATATCAGTTTAGAATATCATATGAGATCTCCGTGTCACCCCGGGCAAATGGAGCCAAAACTTTCCAGACCTGTTGAGAGGAGTTTATAAAACCCGAACGTCCAGAAACGATTCCGGTATTTTTTATTTAAATCCCGAGCAACACCGGGTAGTTCTTCTAGTAGAATAAAATAATAAGACAAAATAACTTTTACAATAAAGAATTTTTGATGGTCTATTATATTCTCTGTAAATAACTTCTTCCAATCATTGTGTGTCTCAATTATAGACAATCATTTTCAAAGGCAGAATTACTGCTATACAACTGGTTTTTATTATTATATTGGGTTATTACACTTCTTGCCAACGTTTCGAGGTATAAATGACTTGGATTCTATGTAGTAATTAAAAACCATTGGTATCCATTTGAGTTACATATAAGTTAAAATTTACAATTTAAAATATTATGGAAGGTTACACTGCAACCTTCTCTGTCGACAGTTCATTTAAGACTCAACGGTTTTTAATCACGACATAGAATCCAAGCCCTGAAGAACAGGACATTTACACCTCGAAACGTTGGCAAGGAGTGTAATAACCCAATATAATACAAAAGAAAAAAAAACAGTTGTATACCAGTAATTCTGCCTTTTAAAATGATTGTCTATAATTGTGACACTGATTGGAAGAAGTTATTTACTAATTATTACGAGAAGATATTATAAATGATGAGTCGAGCGATGCGAGTGAGCGCCCGTCCGTCCGTCCGCCCGCGTACTTCGTCGTGTGTTGGCCTCTTTAACATGGGTCGCCGTCGTCGGCTGAAGCTTCGCCACTCGCCGCTGCCGCCGCCGCCGCCGCCGCCGCTCCCAGCAGATCGATGCTTTGCTCCTGGTTTCTCCCGGGGCCTCCGCCGTCGCTACTGCCNNCCCGCCGCCGCCGCCAACGCTCCCACCCCCGCCCTGGCTGCTTTCCCTCTCGTCGCGCATTCATTTTTTGGTGGTGGCAGCGGTGCGTTCACGACGACGACGGAAAACGGACACACGTCGTCTTCATCCAGGGCTCTGGATATTATTGAAGATTGTAGAAATTAATTATGATAGTGTGTAATAAATGATTGTATCCGACCTGATATTTTGTACCGTCTTCAGGTGAAAGATATCTGTGCTAGTTCTAGAAGATGGTACAAAAGTAATACCAAAACGTATTTTTTAAGGACGTCTACTAGTGACATGTTTTAATAAAAATCAGCGGTCCGGTCAATCTGATCGAATACTATTATTTACCACTAATTTGCAGACGAGATGCAGAACTTAAATGGTATTGAGTGTTTGAGATGATATTGATTTTAAAATTCTTCATGTCGTCAACTTGTGTTCCAAGAAACCCTGGTTGTTTTAGTGTTCACAAATTGCTGTTTTCGATCTTATGTTGAAGGAGCTTCTTTTCTTTGGCTTTAATATTCAATTGTTACATTTATTCGAATCAGATTTTTAAAAAATGCTAACGTATATGATTTCAACTCTTATGATTTTTAAACACTATACTCAGAATAATCTATAGTTCGATAATAACTTGAATATGTAAATTTACAAACAAATTTGCGTTAAATTACAAACATATTGACATTATATACGTATTATAACTCGCAGCTAACTTTTTATCTTATCTAGGAACTTATGCAAAAAAAATTTGAATCCGCCTCTACCTTAGGGCCCTTGATCGGAATTGATGGAATACGTCCCTTGCTTGCTTCCGGAGAGTAAATTAGTTTATTGTCCTCCAGTTTGTACTGGTTTTTGACAATAAATTTAAATTTATTTATTTATTTATAGCAACAACAAAAAAAGAGGAGGAAATCGTTAGTTACCAAGGGTTTTGGAGTCCCTATTGTAATATAAGGGTATCCACCTCCGACTGCTCCTAGTATCACTAACGACTTTTACTAACAACTCCACGTAAGCCAAATTGTTGGTAAACCCAACTAACAGACCTAGCTACTAATAAGAGCTCTTTACCACCCATCTCGTACCTTCTTTCGCTCCACTTATTATGTTTTACTTAAACTGCTACTTGTTATACTTTAAAGTGGTCGAAGGAGTTGAAAACGATGAATCGAATGGTGCGTCGACGTCCGAACGTTTGTTTTTATGAAGATGAATATTTAAATGTCAATCCCCGATGCAAATCTATTCTCTCCGATGGATATTTATCAAAATGATTGAAATTATGTGAAACATCGTAGAAGAGATTTTTATATGATTTTATTTTAGTTTTTATCCATCGTGCTTCGGGGTTACATGGGAAGTAGTTAGGGAGGGGAGCTATTGCACAGGAATTATTAAAAAATATTTTTATTCGTTTTATGGTTAGATAATTTAAAATAAAGATAATAATAAATAATAAAATAACTTTATTCCGTGAGGAGCTTCAGGCCATAAGGCTGCTCTTCCGCGAGACCACTATTTGCATGCATTCAATACATACACGTAAAAGAATAAAACATTCATACAACATAAAACATACATACATGAATAACTATAACTAACATTGGAGCATAAATTCTACTTTAGTCTCGGGCAGCAATCAAGGGATCATCCCGGCATTTACATTAACCAATGGAGGGAAACCCACAAAAAACCTCAATTAGGATGACGGCTTTGTACCGAACACATATATTTCAAAAACGTAAAAAAGTATTAAATTATACAAATTGAAAAGAGTACATAATAAATTTTACATAATAATACATAGAAAATGTTACATGGAAATACCAAGAAATGTTGCATAAAATTCATAAGAAATGTTACATCGGATGTAATGTTTAATGTATTAGAGTTACAATTTAGTAAAAAGCAATGCAATGTAATTTGTAATTCAATGTATCCTAGATTTATCATAAATCCAAAGATACTCTTTTTCATAATAATCAATTATTTCCTTGTTGATAAATACGATTTTTTATGTATCAATCGCGATTTTCGATTTATCAAAGAGATATCCTGGGTGACTTTAGGTAAATTCAACTTGCTCTAAATGTATAAGGCACATTTTAAAAAAACATAAGTATTTTTTTGTAAACATGTAAAATACGAAACTTTGTGTTGTAATCACGAATTCCAATCAAAATAATAAATGGTTATAAGAAAATAAAAACATTTCCCCGTGAAATTTTTGCGCTTTAACTTTGTAATCTCTATATTCCCTAAACGCATTCGCAAAGTCTTCGCACTCATGGAATCAAACGTAATAAGCAACTCTTAAAAATTTTGAAAAAGAACATTTCCAGAAAAAATAAAACTAACTAATGATTTTGGTTTTTTCTAAGTTTTTTAACATCATTATGTACTAGTACTGTAGTATAGCAAATAACTGTAACATTTTGGTGGACATGGAAAAATCATCTTTCTCGAATTTCGACCAAATCGTAGCAGATGCGATTCGTAGCAGAAGCCGTCGTGTCTCGCTTTCAACTGTAGAATCAATGAGGTGCAATTAAACCTAACCTAATGAAAACCTTTGTGCCGACCCCCCTCATGTCAGCCCAGCGACAGCCTGTAAAGCAAGGGGAAATTCACCACAACACGAAGTTAAAAGTTGAATCTGTCTATAGAAAAGCCACCTCACTCATAAAAAAGATTTGTTCCGAAAAACGTTATTCGCGAGGGATTATTTTGTCGTTTTCCTTAAAGTATTCCAATTCCATTAGTCAAAGTCAGAGTGTCCCACAATGGGCCCCGAAAAGGTGCCCAAGGAGTTCGCGGAGGGTAGAGTTGCGCATCTCGCTCTGGCCTGTTTTACCCCAAGATAGACCCAGTACCCATTTTATAGCAGACTGAGAAGACCCGGAAGTCTGTCTGGATGTTGAGGTGCGATGAATAATCCCCTCTCCACCAGAGATCGATCCCGGACCCTTCGGCCTGCTACAGCGCTCCGGACAGCCGAGCTACGCTGATTCCGTACACATGTGACGTCTCCAATAAACGTGCTTTGAGAAGAGGGCAGAAGGTAATTCACATCATTCAGTATGAAATGCTTGGTGGCACAGGTGGTAGCGTTCTCGCTCTTCATCAAGTCGTCCCCGGTTCGATTCCCGATGGGGCCTGAAAATTTTGTAGCTTTTCACATGAATATCCCAGTTCATATAACTACGACTACTGAAAATGCAAACCTTCCTTCCTCTATCCAGCTCCTCCTAGTATCAATAACTCTTAACTATTACTAACCACTTCTACTAACCCCTCCACGTGGGCCAAGTTGTTGGTAAACCCAATTAACAGACCCACCTACTAACAATGACATTCCACCCAACTCCTAACTCCTATCGCTCCGTGTAGATAAGCTTCAATAGCACTAAGCAACATTTCCCATTTACAAATACAACAATGAAAAAAAGTCAGTGTATCATTGGTGGTATTTTTGGGCGTCTGCGGGCACCTCCCTTTCAAAGAACATTGTGATAATTGACTTTTTATAAAACCCATTAATAACCGAAATACGACTGGTCAGTACCATATCTTCTGTTGACACACAAGAACACTACCTGAACTCTCTCGGATACAATTGAACTACATTTGTGTCGATTTACTCTGTAAGAGTGTACACGAGAATGATTTATCCAATACCATAACTCAAAAACATGATAATTTCTTTATTTTGCTTTTGCATGAAATAAGACATTAAGAAAATGAATCGTATACAGGCCAATTTTGCACGAAATAAGTTTGTTTTTCCTGCGGGTGGATTTGATAGAGATTGATTACAAAATGGAACACTATTCAGATTGTGAATTTGTCACTAACTTGATTGCTCTATATACGTTTTGTGAAGGAAAATGTCTTTATCTTCACACAATCACAAACATCAATGTGTCAAATAATAAATTTGTTGGAAGTAAAAGAGCAGTTACAAACTGCCAAGTATGACCACGTGGAGAACAATAAACTAATTTACTCTCAGGAAGCAAGCAAGGGACCATCCCATCAATTCCAATTAAGGGCCCTAAGGCAGAGGTGGATTTGCCATTTCAGCACACTGCTAAATAAGGATAAAAATTGTTCGGTACATGTTATAACATAGATAAGACAACAAATTTGTATTAAAAAACAAAGAAAAGTATTGAGTAGTACGCAATTGTATTAAACTATAGATTATTCGGAAAATCTTGTTTATAAATTGTAAGAATAAAAATAACAGTAAATACGAGATTTATTATTTCAATAGAGAATAACCTAGAGAACCTTAATAAAAAAATTGCCAGTACCCGAAGGAAAACCGGGGAAAACCCCGGGCCGGGATATGAACCCAGGACCATCATTTAAGAACATCGCAGTAATCATTGCTCCAGCCCACCTTCTCTTCAGTTACACACGTTCTTTTCCATGAGCTCATCACGGTTAACACATACACTTAATTTAAAAAATAAGCAAAATCATCGAATTGCTTAAGCAGTAGAGTTTTTGCATCGATCCTAGTGGTCGAAACAACCGACGGTTGCGAGAGATGAGAGATCGCAGAATTCGCGGTTCTGTCGCGATTAGTGCGAATGGCCCATTGCGAATTTTAACAACACTGATTCGGAAATGAGAGCACATAGTAGTACGGCATCACGACGGGTTTGAAATCTAAGAAGCGATCGATCCAGGTCTTCCATGTAATTACTTCGTTTTATTGTGGGGGCTGTACCGACCATCAGTTGCGTACCTATATCTAAAGAGACCAGTGGAGAAGGTCTTCTAGGATACCGCATCTTAAATGTGTTTCCTTGGCTACAAATACATTCCCTTGTGTTAAAAAAATGGAAATAGATATATGAGATTCATTTTATAATAATCCCAAGTGTTTTGTATTTTACTATTTAAAAAAAACCTTTAGACTATATTTGTGTTCAAATGTACGTATTTTTTACGAATTTTACGGACCCATTTGGAGACCGAACCGTCCCACGGACCGTCTCCGCCTAGGTACGCTGCTGCCCGCCAGAGTTCTATAGGAGTTGTATATATACTACGTAAAGCAAAATTTACCATATTGTAATACATCCCGTCTCCACCATTACACATCGTAACGGTACCTGCTACTGATGTAACGCAAGATCTCTACCTCCCTCCACTTATGAAACGTTTTTCTCTTTTGAGATAAATTTTTCATAGTTCATTTCCCATTGGTTTGTGGACTCATAGAGCGGATGGCTGAATGGATTGCAGTGATAGGTTTATATACAGGGTATTTACATAGCGTACCTGCGAGCTATCTTACACGCTATCCACATGCAAGTTACTTGTGCGCATGATTAGACGTTAGCGGTACGTTGCAACTCCTCTGTTTGCGTATGATGTTAGTGGTACGCTAGTGAGCGAGGTCATGGCGGATTCTGGTGTCGATTTGAGGTTATGTTGATATCAAAGAGAGATTTGTTGGTTGTGTGTGTCGTACGAGCATGTGCTGGTGTACTCACAGTACGATTTACTTGCATACGCGTGCATAGAAGTAGTTTGTTTTGGTTTACAATTTGTACTATCATTCGAATTTGTAGAGTCGAAAGTACGCTATGCAAAATGCATCGACTTTACTATTTTTGTCCACGTGCAGTACGCAGTTAGCATCATCATATGCGCTAGGAAACATGTACGTTATGCAAAACTCTCTTAAGATTAAAGTGCTCTATGATACGTAGCGGTGCGTAACGCCAAGTCTGACAACGTAGCCTGGTGTAACGATATCAAATACCGCCCCCCCCTTACCCCACGGCGCTTTTCGTTCTTTACGGACAGCTGTATTGCCGATGCTCCGTTGTAGCAGCGTCACAGAGGTGTTGCAGCGAAGTGTACCTGACTGTCTCTCTCTCTCTCTCTCTCTCTCTCGAACTGAAGAAGATAAGGAAGGAGAGGAATAAGAGGAAGAAGAAGAGAAAAAGAGGAAGAAAAAAGGAGTGAAAGAAGAAGAAAATAATAGGAGGAATGTGAGGAAGAAGAAGATAAGGAAGAAGAGGAAGAAAAGGAAGAACAAGAAGAGGAGTAAGAAGGGTTGATCGAGTCAAAGCAGCAGTGTCTGATGGGAGAGAGGAAGGGGAGTAGGGGGGAGAGAGAGAGAGAGAGACAAGACGAGACGCGTGTATGTCGTGAGGTGACGGACGCTGCTGCTGCTGCTGCCGCTTTCGTCTTCGTAGGAGTCGACGAACTCCATCCTCCTCCTCCTCCTCCTCGGACAGACAGACATACAGACACACAGACGGACGGTGAATCATCACGCGCGCTCCTTCGCACCTGGCGCGTTGCATTCGACCTCTCAACTCCTCTGACACACACGAGCTGCTCTTTAACATTTCTCTATAAATATCTTGCAAATAAAGTGACACTGCTGTATTCTATAAAATAATTTTTTTTAAAAGAGTTAATGAAAAATAGCATGAAAACACACAAAAGTCACTCACAAATTGGTCTATATATATATAAAGTGGAAATTGATCAAACTTGAAGACGGTTATGAGGTTTCCCAGAGAATGCCTCACAAATTAGATAATTGGGAGAAATAATGATAGAAGAGAGATAAGTGCGACTGCTATTGAATGAAGTGAGGAGATGAATCAAGAGTACATTCTACACTCAGAGTCATGTGAATTATAATGCAAAATGGCTGCCTAACACGAATTGCCAACTTCTACGAATTTAAGTAATATCCTAATAAATGTTAATAGTAGTCACAAAAGGGACTATTTGCCGTAAAAAAAGAAAGAAAGACACAAGAAGGTAATATTCGTTCCACACTCTTGATGCTGAAAGAACGGTGATAGCGCCACGAGAGCGAGATGACGATAATAAATTAACTTACGGCTACTACTTTATAATAATCTAATAAGCACACAACGCCCCTCCCCCTCCTTTCATTTTTTTCTTTTCTTTTCTTAAGTTAGGTTATCTTTGAGTAAAGTTCCGTGACGTTGAATATATTGAAGAAGATTAACTTACAATTTCCGACTCACGTTCATCTACCTTTGGAGGAGTGTTTGCATCGTCTTCAGACAGGTGAAAGTTGCGACGGACCGGGACTCGAACCCGAGACGACCTGCTCTTGCCGCAGGTGTGCTGTCCACTGCGCCACCGCTTTTGGTCATTTATCCCCTGAATTGGGATGTGGCCCAAGTTCACCGGTACAGACCGGTGGATGGTAACTGGACCACACGCGGTGGCGCAGTGGACAGCACACCTGCGGCAAGAGCAGGTCGTCTCGGGTTCGAGTCCCGGTCCGTCGCAATTTTTACCTGTCTGAAGACGATGCGTATTTCAGATGAATTCACGTGACTAACTTGTCGACCCACCTCGTCACCCGCGTCCAAAAGGCAGCAGTGGGGGAAACAGGAGGCCGGTTGAAAGAAGGTAGTAACAATGTTAGAACCCGGATCGTCGTAACGATGACGATGGAATGAATCAATGAATCCATACTAATAGTCGAGTATAAATGCGTAACGCCGTAATGTGTGTCTGTGTTTGCTACCTCATCCCGATCAAACCACTGGACCGATCGTGATGAAATTTAGCAAAAGGAGATAGTTTTAATGTTCAGGTCGAACTGATAACTTTTATTTGCAAAACGTGAAAAGAAAGACAGAAACTGATTTGGACAATAAATGTCGATGAAATCGGGAAAAAGGAAAGTTATTTTTGCTTACGGTGCTAAACGGTCAGAGCTAAGTGACAGCTATGAATAGCAATATTCTTTACTTTAAAGAAGTCTACAAAAAATTCTTGACAGTATATGTCTATTTACAAAAAATTACCTAAACTACTGATAAAATGTTATTAAAAATAGACGTGTTGAATTTGTTCAACTTAAGATAGNTTTTTTTTTTTTTTTTTTTTGCATTTAACAAGATAGAAAACGTGTTTAAATCGTAAAATTTCGAGGTATAGTTTAGATTTGACATGAAACGATGCAGCCGAGTCATACGTCGGAAGCGAAAAACGTGGACCGCTGCGAGTCCTTCAATATGGCGCAGTGTATTCAATCGAGTTTTGTCAGAAATTTGTATTATTATGAATTTGAAAAATTAGGATGCTGTACATGTTTTTAAATACAAGTAAGTTAAAGTGTTTTGATCTTACGATACGGATAGATTTTATTTTTTCCTGACTAAAAGAGGATTAGTCCAAGAGAGATCCAGGACAACACTCGGTAATTAGTTTGTGATATTCTTTGTTCGATGAATCTCCAACGCGCTTAGTGGACATGAATTCACGCGCGCGTCCACAACGTCTTCGATCAGAAGCGAATGAGGAGGAGTACGAGAGGAAGTGGGAAGTGGGATGTGGGAAGTGGTTTCAGCTCCCCCAACGGAAGCGGAAGTTCCGTGAAATGCAACGGCAGCATTTCGCCACAGCGCGTTTCANTTTGCTTACGAGAGTAACGTTTGACGCAGAGGAGCAAAAGCCACGCATTCGAAGTTATATAAATAAATGTTCATATCTTAGAGATCGAATTTTCTCGAGTAAACACTCTATCGGATAATTTGTTTAGTAATTAGGTCACATTGCCTTGTCCATATGATTCACTACCGCCATATACATAATTTTTCCTTTACCGCGCTTAGGGAAATTAAATTAATCGATGTTAAAGAATTATATTAATTTAGAATACATATTTTTCTGCCACCTTCGTATTCTAGTGAATTCAAAGGTTATCCGTCCTTGTAGAAAATTCAATATTTACTCATTCATTTTAATTATAATTTGCTAATTAACACTTCCGTGTTGTTCACAATATTTACTTTCACTTAGTTTTCATCTTGCAAATGTGTTTTCCGAGTTATAAAATATGGTGCGGATAAAGTAGCCGTGAGTTGACCGACGGAGATGCTAAAGTAGTTCTGTCGACACAGAATCAAATCTTTAAAACGGCTAAAATTCGTATAAATGGGTGTAAAAATATATGATTACGAGGAATGTAGCTTCTAAAACACACTTATCTGACTATTTATGCCGTAGAAGAAGAAATTAATTTTCGCTTATGATGAAATAAATTACTTTCCGAATCCTTTCATTAAAAAAAAATCTTTATTGTCAGATACCCATAATCGTTGGGAAACTATTTTTTATAGTTGTCTCCGGACATTCTGAAGAGATATACACCTCTTCCCTAGCTGTTTTCATCCAGCAGAACGTAGCCAACTACGCCACGATGGTAATGCTAGGTCATGCTGCTTACGAACAGAGTCGNGAATGAAGGCTGTCTCTTATACACATCTAGATGTGTATAAGAGACAGCTTCACCTCCCTATTGGACCTGAACTCTTTAACAGATAAAACTGAAATTGATAAGTGACATACTTTGTAAAAGTATTACCAAATCAATAATTGTTATTAGTTATAATTGTGATTGTTATTAATTATATAATTGTTATTGTTCTTAATAAAATTAATAATACCATATTAATATATTAATTTAACTAATTATACCATGTTAATAACTTTAATAAATAATTGTTATTAGTGTTAGTAATACCATATTGTTAATTATTTATTTGTTGCATTCCATTTAAAGGTAATATTTATAAAAAATTTGTTGTAAAACTANACTGGACAGTTCATATCACTTCTTTTTGTACAACTTCAAAATATATTGTCGTTACTAAGCGCTGTTAAGCAGAGAACTAACATAGTAAGTAATTGAAATATAAGCAAAGGAAGTAATTGAACTTTCGTACGATTTGAGTCGCATCCCCCCCCCCCCCGTCGCTTCCCCCTTAAGTGCCCCGGAGTATTCTTTTCGGAAGAAAAAAAATTACTAGTTTCTGCGGTACAGCAATTTACTTCTAAACTCGTCGCAAATTCATGGAATCGCTCTTCAATCGCTCGTAAAATGTAATTTTCATTCCCACATTTCTTCTTCTCGTGAGCTCCCGTCGAAAACCGCTCTCTAGCGCTCTTCCCGTCGCGGAGACGAAGTCGTGCTTCCGAACCACGCGACGTGTCTCATTCGCAGAGAACGACATACGAAGCGCCTGCGACCGGAAGCCCACGCAAACGCATCGCATTGCATCGCATCGAAACGACCCTCTGCGTTTCCCTCTCCGCCGACGAAACGGAATATGTCCGCCTTTTTTATTATTAAAATAACTACGTGATTTTAAGGTGGACGTTCGTAGTGGATTTGACCTCTCCCGTGGCTCAGGTGATAGCGTTATTGCTCGTCACCAAGTCATCCCGGGTTCAATTCCCGGTAGGGCCAGAAAAATGTTTTTTGTATCTTTTCACTTCAATGTCCCAGTTACTGAAAAATGAACCCCCCCTCCTTCTATCCACCTCCTACTGCTCCTAATATCAACGACTCTTACTATTACTAACTACTCTTACTAACCCTTCCACGCGGGCAAAGTAGTTGGTAAACCCATCTACAAACAATGACCCACCACCCAACTCCTACCTTATATCGCTCCATGTAGATCAGCTTCGAAAGCACTAAGCTACATTTCCTATTTGCAAATACAACAATAATAAAAAATTCGGATCGAAGTTACTTTGCAATAACTATTGGAATACATGATACGAGAGGAATGATTCTTTTACTCGTAAATATTATCAAAATACAACATATTTATTTACAATGGTACTCTACAGCTCAAGTAAAGTTCTCAATTCGGTAGATTGCGTGTCAGGTAGACTGCGAAAATATCGATTACTTTCTTTGCTTAATTCAAAATATTGTTCTTTGGATTAAATGTTTCAATTGGTGAAAATAAAATAAATATTCCGTATACTCTATAGTTTCGGTTGTGATGGTTGACAGAGCTTTGTTCATGGAACATTTACTTTGTTTAATAATTGACCAATTTTCTTTTTTTTAATCCTTAGTATTCAGTACTTTTGTTACTCAACTTTCATACAGAATATATTAAAAAGTTCTTTTTTATTTTCATTTACCTGTCTTTGGCGAGGTGCGGGCTATTTGGCCCGCTCTTCCAACTAACCTTGACTTGGATGAGGATTTTGGGAAGGAGAGATGTTGGATTGCCAAGGAACTTATGGTACCGAAAGTTTTATTGTAGATTTCCCATATTCATATTATCCTGATTTCCCAATTTGATACAATACATGACCAACTTTTACAAAGTTCGTGTTATATACTATTAAATCAATGATTAGTGTTTAATTGGTAACTCAGTATCAGAACCAAAACTTCCATCGGATGTTCCGCCTGCGGCGCGGAACTGAATTGTGGGAGATTTTGGAAAATTACGACTCGGTTGCAGGTTCGTGGTTTTGGTTCGATTCTGATCACTGATCAAAGTGCAGTTTAAAATTTTAAAAGGAAAGTGGTGGAATAAAACCATAAAATTTTAATCGAAAAAATATTTAGAAAAGGAATATAAATGAATGAATTTCTCATAATTCTTCGCAAAGATATAATGAGTTTTGTATTCGAGCAATGCCAGCACTTCACTAGGCGTTGTGTACTTGTGTATTTTCTAACATGGCCAAGTGTACAGGACAGCTATTTGTCTGTATTTGCTCTATGGTGGCAAATACGCAAATACATGGACACCCGTATCCGTTCTCTTGTCGGGTTTTACTCGCAACCATAGGACTCAAAGAAGGCAAATATTTGCGTGAGCCGTCTGCATATGGTTGATTGAGAATTGTTTATATTCTGGTTCTTAACCTATATTTGACTTTTCTTATTCTACATATACTTTAATGGAGCTGGAACATTTTATGGGATAGAAAACCGAAACAGTGCGAATATTTCTTGAATTATATCAAATGCATCCCATCATAGGCATAAAAACACATGTTTCGCATAGTTGAGTTATTTGCGAATACGTCAAATATTTAGCCGAATACAGCGAATACGCTACGCAAACAACACAACGCCACGAGCAGTGCTAGCGGTCTCTGCACGCCCTCTTCCTCCGAATGCGTAAAGTAGTGTGACCGTCGTTCCAGAAGAGAGAGATCGTCTCAAAAAGTGAAGCTAAGAATAGTCGCGAGGGCTGCAGGGCTGATGGGCAGGTGAATGCGTTTGACCTTACACCTCGGTGCGATCGCCGGGAGGATGTGAGGACGGGTTGAGGCGATGTGCAGCACGANAGCGAATACGCTACGCAAACAACACAACGCCACGAGCAGTGCTAGCGGTCTCTGCACGCCCTCTTCCTCCGAATGCGTAAAGTAGTGTGACCGTCGTTCCAGAAGAGAGAGATCGTCTCAAAAAGTGAAGCTAAGAATAGTCGCGAGGGCTGCAGGGCTGATGGGCAGGTGAATGCGTTTGACCTTACACCTCGGTGCGATCGCCGGGAGGATGTGAGGACGGGTTGAGGCGATGTGCAGCACGACGGAGTGAGAGCAGGCGATTCCAGACGACAAAGGCTGAGTGCAGAGACAGAGCGCAACGCGGGAGCGCTGGAGGAGTGTTTAGACTCTGTCGGGCGACAACTGCATTGCATGTGCAGAGGATTATGCTACACAAAATTAGATACGCATTTTGCTTTCACGTATTGTTAATTATAAAACGTCTGAGTGTGTGTCTGTATCTGTTTGTAAGTGAAAATGTGTTTCTGTACACACATGTGGACCTAATTTAATTTTTTAATTTCTTAGGTGTATTTTCTTTCTCATTGTAACCTTGTGTACTAATTTTAAAACCATTTTATGCCGTTTGTGTGTGTGTATGTGTGGGTGTATTTTACATTTGGACTTTTCTTGTTATTTAAGTTCTTATTGTTGTATTTTTATACTTTTATTATTTCGTCTTTTTTATCTGCCACCGACCATTGCACACTTTCTGATTAATAAATTATTATTATTATTATATTTGTTGTTAGTATTATTGTTTATAAAGGTTATTTTGACGAAGTATTTTTATTGGTTCTACTTCAAGGAATTCCCTTTTCATTTCAAATCGTATTTTCCTATCATTCTTCTAAAATCTCATTTCTTTTTCTCCCGAATGCATCTCAAAGTATAGTGTTCCATGGATTTATAAATTTTTATTCCTCCCCTTTGTCACATGTGACTCCTGAGTCTGCCGCCTTCTTCCCTCTGTCTCGTCCACATACGCACACACGCGTGCCTATTGCTCTCCGGACGCGTGCAGTCAGCGACGGAGGAGACGTGATCCACATGCGTAAGACGCGTGCACGCCCATTCGGAGGCGTGTTCATATCCCGGTAGCAGCAGCAGCAGCGGTGGTGGTGGTGGGAGTCATGAGTCATTGCTCCAGGAATACTCTCTTGTCTGCCCTAACCTCATCGAACAACATAATACTCGCTTTCCATAGGGAATTAGCGACCGTACACAAACGTTCCACCTCTGAAGAAAAGTGGAGAAGGTTTATAATGCAATTTGGTACAAATATATTAAGTTAAAAAACGTTTATAAAATAGCATTAATACGATATTAAGCCCCTCCTCAGTGGCTTCGGTGTGAGCGTGCTCGCTCGTCACCAAGTCATCCCGGGTTCAATTCCCGGGTGGGGTAAGATACAATTTGTAGCTATTCATTTCCATGTCTCAGTTGATATGACTGTAATGTATGAAAAGTTCACCCTCTGCGGCTAACAACCGCAGTTGTAATACTCGAATACAGCAATGTAAATTCTATCTAGACGCTGTTCCTCCGAAAAAATCGCAATGTGTATATTGAGAGTAAACTCAGTCAGAACTGGTACTTACTAACACACGTCGTCGTGGTCCTCAGTTGGCCGAAAAGAAAATACAATTTGGCTTTAAATCATCAAATATACTGCGAACTGTCTTTCTTCATTTTTTCAAACTCGTAATCCAATTTTTGGTGGCCAGTCTGCTTCTATATTCAAGTTCTTTGCTTTGTTTACCATAACAATAGACGTTTTAATCCTATCGCCAGTCAAGTGACGGGAACTTGGTTTACAAGGGCGGTTCCCAAATTTGATTTTTGGGAGCCAGGTAACTTACCAGGAAATACCAGGGTTTCCAAGTCCTTCCACTAATTTTTTTTTAAATTTAACATTTAAAAATTCAATTTGAGACATTCATTTGCATTAAAAGATTTGCTTTTACATTAATTACATTTTTTATGAATAAATACTATAGAATTACATTTTGGTAAGAATTCGTATTCTCAACCATATTTTTACTTCGTGCTTCACATTCTAGACTCTTCCGTTTCAGATTTACTAATACAATTTCAAACGCCGCTGAAATCTTGATCATTCCGACATACGAAGGTTGTAATATCGGAATATAATGTTCGCTATTGACATAATTGTTAATGATTTTTACGAAATACGCATGNCTAGACTCTTCCGTTTCAGATTTACTAATACAATTTCAAACGCCGCTGAAATCTTGATCATTCCGACATACGAAGGTTGTAATATCGGAATATAATGTTCGCTATTGACATAATTGTTAATGATTTTTACGAAATACGCATGGAGAGAAAGATCAGCCCGTAAGAACATCCAAAATCTTTAGATGTTGATGGTAACTAAATACGATCAATTCTTTGTATGAAGGGTGAATTTGTCCTAAGGAATAATTTTATCGATAATTCATGAATCGTACGATGTTATTATTCTAGATATAAGAACACCGACAAAATCTCCTGGTGTATTTTATTTTTCTAATAAATTTTGCATTATTCTTAGTACATATTTTTAAAAAATTTCATTTACGTATGATTTCTACTTTTTGGATAGTATATCCATAATAAATTTTATATAGATATATTTCTATTAGATGAGTGACGTGAAGAGATTACTAGCTTGATAAAATATAACGTATTTCTTACATCATTAGTCAGTTCTTTATAGACTTTTGAGAATGAACGGCTGAAAGGAAATTAACAGGTGAGTAATTAGTGGTGAATAACCTTGGCAATGTCATTGGGTAACTCTGTAACGCAAGTACTTGATTGCTGACAGTATCGATGGGTATGTGTGTGTAGAAGCTACAAAATGGATTGCTGAAGTACACATCCAAGGATGTAAGGGAATCGGTTATGACTGGAAGCGCAGTGCCGCTGAACATTGTTCATGGCTTGGAGAAACCAGTATCACCAATCAGCGTCAATGAATAATTCAATTAGCAAGGTAGAAGAGAACGAACATTAGCCTGAAGATGCTGACTACGTCACAATATTTTCAATTTATTCATCACCCTTTTATGCGAACTGTGCCTATTTGAGGGGAAGGCAAGGATTCCCTGTGTCCACCCGCCTTCGGATCCACCATAGCTGTCAGCCGTAGATGAAGTGGCAATAAGTTTTAAAAATCATTAACCTTAGCCATGCACCTGAATTAATTGTTTGGAAGATATTTTACAGTCCATTACTTTCCTTATGCAAGAGTTTACAGAGCGGAACTGAGGAGATCGCGTTACAACCAGTCTGTCTCTCTCTCTCTGTCTCTCTCTCCCTCCCTCCCTCTTCTCCATTTCCTTGCTTTTTACGACTCCTTCGTTCCCCTCATTCGAGCGACGTGTACACAATGAACTATTGTCGGCGTCGTGGGCAGCGGAAGGAAAAAGGCTTCCGAATGGGGGCGCCGGAATCTATTTTTAGTTTCACTACGATATTCCTTGTCGTTAGAGGGCGTGTAGGTATCGGATTCGGTCCCTCGTTAACTTAACGAACACGTAACTACGAATGATATATGTATTCGATACTGCTTGGAGTTGTAAATTATACGAAAATTATTTGCTGCCGATGAAGCTATTAAAGATTGCGTAGAGAACAACGAGCTTAATTACTCTCCATAAGCAAATTAAGAGGCCAACCCATCAATTCAGATCAAAGTATCTGTAAGGAACCCGGAGGAAAATCCGGGTCGGGTACCGGGGTACGGAGGACGGATTCGGGTACGGAGATAACCGTGCCAAGATTGAACGCGGATTAGTTCAAAATATTAATATACTATAATGGGGAAACATTAAAAAATTGTATCATCATAACCAGTGGCGGATCTAGACCGTAATCAAGGAAGGGGTTAACCGGGGAGCATTTTTTGTTTAAAAATTATGGTTTTACAACACAAATTTTATAAATATTACCTTTAAATAAAATGCATCATATAAATAATTAACAATATGGTATTATTAACATTATTAACAATTATTTATTAAAGTTCTTAATCTGATATTATTAATTTTATTGATGTGGCATTATTAATTTCATTAATCTGGTATCATTAATTTTATTAATCTGGTGTTATTAATAACAATTATATTATTAATAACAATTGTAACTAATAACAATTGTTAATCTGATATCACTTTTACAAACCATGCCATTTATCAACTTCAATTTCGTCTGTTAAGAGTTCAGGTCCAATGGGGGCGACTATCTCCACTCCCATAGATCTGCCACTGATCATATCATAAAACGGGAAACTACTCATTTTATGGTACCAATTTAGATTCTTATATGCGGTCATAATGTGTTCTTACAGTATATCACTTGACTTAAATGTATGCATTATCTCATTTTTATTTACATCTGGCTCACAATACTAATTTAGAAGTGGGAATTCACATTTTCGTCCTGCATTGCGCAGAAGAAGAAGAAGAAGAAGAGAAACACATCGATGTATTCATGTCGATGTGCGGGAGATATCTTCGATGCTCCAGAGCACTTAAAAGTCTTGCACTTAGGAATTCTTTCTTTAATAATAATAACATATTTATTTACTGCAATTGGGCAGATCTCACCCGGTTGCAGTATACAAGAAAATACGATACAAAAAATACAAAAATACATATCACAGAGCACTGAAATAAAAAATTGTTAAATAAATCATTAAACTATATGATTCAACTAATATTAAAGTATTAAATATAAAAACATTTTACCCTGAAACATCGAAATAATTGATTAAAAAAACCTTATTGCACATTTTATTTCACTGATGACCCAAACAATCGACTTAACCCCTTTCGTACACTTCACTTCACATCTCCCTCCTAACCTTTTTCTGAATCACTTATTTCCCTCGTATCACTTCACTTCACTACCCACTATCTTCACTGCACTAGCTTCCCATCTACACTAACGTACTCATTCCTCCAGAACTTGCCTAATCGTTTTAATTTGTCTGCTCCCCTTTCATTAGAGCGTTTTTAAATTTAAGAGAGTTTGCTGAGCCCGATTGCGCTCCCACGACATCCGCAGGCAAATTGTTCCAGTCCCTGATCGATCTATTGAGAAACGAGTATTTTCCTACGTCTGTTTTTTGTTTCCTTTCACGAATTTAGAAAAAGTGATCTTGTCTACCCGATCTACTCGGTTTTTCTAAACGCTCTTTGACTTCGCGCTGGTTCGTTTTCAAGTGTAGTGAACGAATATTCCAGTCGCGCTCTTTTTCTATTTCTTAATTTGGAGAGGATCTATTTTTATGTAATTGTTCGCATTATTACCTATGTTTAAGAATTTAATCGCTTTTTTCTGAATTTTTTCTAATTCTTCTATTAGATATTTTCTATAAGGATCCCATCCTGCCGATGCATATTCCGGTAGAGGTCTAACAAGGGTTGTGTATACTAACTCATTTTTGTTGTCGGATTATTGCCTTTCTTTAAAATTCGTTTAATGAAATTTAGAGACTTCCAAACTTTTTGTGCAACGCTATTAACCTGATCCAAGTTATTCTTACATATGATACCCAAATATTTGCATGAATTTACTTCCGATATTGGATATGAACTGATTTCATAGGATCAATTTTGCCTTAAACGGGTACGAGTTAAATATTTAGCTTTACTATTCTCTGAATTTCTTTTCATTTGATTTATAGTTACCCATTTGTGGATTTCATCAAGGTCTCGTTGCAATGTTTTCCTGTCTTCCAAGTTGTTTATTGTTCGGTAAATTATACAGTCATCCGCGATTAATCTAATATTTTAACTTATTTTCTCAGACAGGTCGTTGATGAATGCTATAAACAGTAAAGGTCTGAGAACGCTGTCTTGTGCCACCCCTGATACTTCTTCCGAAACCCTAACCCATTCCTTCTGATTATGTAGAAATTCACGGATCCATTCTACTACCCTTCTCTCTATGGCATTACTTGATATTTTCTGAATTAATAATTTATGAGGTACTAAATCAACCGCTTTTGAAAAATCTATGACGAC
>NNCF01133991.1:16610-38145 GCA_002313205.1 Laupala kohalensis | reverse complement strand
CCATTATCTTACTTACAACCGATGTTAAGCTCACAGGTCTGTAATTTGATACTGAAGTTTTACTACCTGATTTGTGTATCGGAACTATGATCGCATTCTTCCAGCCTTGTGGTATTTGCGTATTATTAATTGAGATTTCAAAAATACGAGTTTGAAATTATCGCTTCCACTCCTAACTTTAAAATATCTGTGGTAACCCCGTCTGACCCTACCGATTTTTTATTCTTTAAGTTTCTTAGACGTTTTCTGATATGACCCGCCCTGACTCTAAACGAATTATATTCTAAGTTACATTCTATTGTTGTGACTTCAGAATTATCACTAAACACTGACGCGAAGTATTTATTGAATAGATTACCTTTATCTTCAGGTTCGTACACTCTTGAATTATTATTTTCCGAATCTTTCAAGAAAGACATTTCTTCTTTCCTTCCCCTAAGCTTTCTGGCATATCGGTAAAACCTCTGTTTACCGTCCTTTTCCCTGACTAAAACACCACTAAGAAATTTGTTTCTAACTAAGATTTTTTCCTTATTTAATTCTTTAGATAAACTTTTGAATTTACTTTGTAGTGTTTCGTTCGCCTTGCGTTGCTCCCCAACCCTTCTTGCTATTCTTTTAAGTTTCCTAATTCTTGGGGTGTAATATTTTGGATCTGATTTCGATTTAATTGTTTTGATGGGAACGAATAGTTTTGTTGTGTTCGTGATTAACAATTTAAAATTTCTCCATATTTCTTCAATGTTGTCCCCTACTAACGACCACTTAGTGTAATTAAAATACAAATATTCTTGAATTGCATTTAAGTTCTGTTTCCCGTATTGAAATATTTTCCTAGTCACTGTGGAATTTTGTTTTAAGTGAGTTACCCGTTGTAATTGTAGTAGAACTGCTTTGTGGTCACTTACACCTGGTATTACCGCGGATGAGAGAAATAAATCATCGGGCTTAAGAAGGAATACACCCAGTAAAGCTTCTCCCCTAGTCGGCGCTGGTGTTACCTGTGTTAACCCCCCTTTCCATTCCATGTCCTTCGCTAATAAATGTGCATCACCCCTCGCATCAACTTTTCCTTCCCATCTTACTTCTGGAAAGTTTAGGTCTCCTCCGATTATTACGTGACTCCTAAATCTATCATCGTTAGGGATGAGTTCTTTAATTTTCTCAAGTGTTCCTTTATCTGTATCCGGTGCTCTATTTGCTGCCACAATATTTAATTTGTTTTCGCAGTCATTGTTTTCAATTTGGACGCCTAACAATTCCTGGCAACCATATGAGAATATTAAGGAGCTGTTGAAAATATTTTAATACAAATAAAAAACCCTCCCCCATTTTATTTTCTCTGCCCCTTCGATAAATTGCGTATCCTGATCTAAATACTTCTTCATCATTAATGTTGATTCTGTGCCTATAACGACGTGTGGATCGTACAAGTGTAATAAAGTGTCGAACTGTAACGTTTTATTTATGATACTTCTACAATTCACCTGCAGCAGCCGCAAAAGACCTCCACCGGGCGCAACAACCCCTCTTACCTTATTAGTGGTATTGAAATTTATTTCCATGGTCGACGTGGAAAAGCTCTCAATTTCCCTGTAGTCACCGGAGCATTCTCCCTCGCCGGCATCACCTCTTCCCTCTCCAGGGTCACCGCCTCCCTCGCCGCTGTCACCGCCTCCCTCGCCCCCGTGGTCGCGTCCTTCATCGCCGCCGCCTCCGCCGCCGCCGTCAGAACTTCCATCGTTGCCTCTTCCACCTCCTCCCACCAGCCTTGAATCATCCGTCGCGTGTCTTACTTCTTGCCACCGCCCCTTCTTCACCATCGACGCGTCACCAGTCACCAGTCACCAGCGCCTCCGTTGCTTCATTTCCCGCCGGCTTCAATACGGTTAGTCATTCCCTTGCGCAACTTCCCCGAATTCTTGAAAATTACTTTCCTAGTCTGGTTGCACCACGGCGATTTAAGTGCAATCCGTCGCGTCCAAAAGTCCCTTGTAATTAACCAGCAATTTGGATCCACAATCTTAACGCCCAACATTTCCGCTACAGTTTCAAATGACTTTGAAATATTTGAAATTCGCCTCCAATGAGTGCCTCTTCTCATTAGGACGCTGCTATGATATATATTGGAGTTCACGAATTTTTTCTTCGCCGCAAGAGTTAAGTCATACATCTCTCCCATAATATAATCATTGTTCAGATGTCTTATGTCATTTGTCCCTACGTGAATGATAACTGTTTTTGGGTTTCCCATTTCTCTATTTTCAATGACTTGTCGCAATTGCTGAATCCGAATTCCCGGAAAACACTTCACATCCGTCTTTTCGTATTCCTCTCCCGCGTGTCTGACTATAGAAACACCGAGTACTGAGCAAATCCTTGGTCGTTTCTAAGCTCTTAATTTGTTCATTGAGTTTCTGTTCCGAGATACCCTCTTCACTCATTTCTTCCTTTCCATCTCTGGTTTTCAATAGTTGTCTCAATTTCACTTTTTCCCGTTGGTTCTCATCAATTTGCTCGCTAGAGATTTGCAAATTTTCCCCCAACATTCGGATCTTCTCCCCGTCTGATTTTTCTCTATTTTTTTATGCACTTATTGCAATTCCACTTTCCTAAGTCCGCAGCTTGTCTTTTCACGCTGCTGCCACTACAGCTGTAGTGAAACCATTGACTACGCACCTCACATTGTGCCCCCGAACTCAGCTTCCTGTCGCAGCCGCTGCACATTATCAACAGCGTGGTTTCGCTGTGAGTCGTGCTTTGAGGACGAGGATTCGGCTCGATTCCACCAACTGATAGCAATACTGTCACTATTTCCGCACTTAAACCACTCGCTGCCATTAGTGTGTCGTCTTCTTCCATATTCCAGAGATGTACCTTCATATTACTGAAGCACGCGTCCCAGGTAGCCACTCGCGTCCGGTAACTTTCTAGAAAGCAGAGTCCATCACCTCATCCTTTTACCTAGGTCTCCTCTCAAGCACGTCTGCACCCAACGACGGTCAGTAAGGAATTTATGGAAGGAAAATACATTTCCAACATTCAGATTCACTGATGATGACGGTCGTGCCGTCGAAAGCAACAATTACATTTGTCACTATGGCAAAACGTGGAAATTTCGTCAATGTATTCGCAAATGGCAACTACAACTCACTTCCTTCGTATGCTTCGTCTTGTTCAAGTTCTATTAAATTATTATTTTTGTTTTGGTTGTAACTTTCTAGATCTATATTTGTGTTTTCGAGAAAANATTAAAACATAAAAAAGTAGTAATCGGTATTGTGATAATTGGATATTTTTCATGAAATCTTTATAATTTGGAAGTCGAGTGGGTGTCAATTCCGTTTCTAAATACGTAAACTCTGCTTATTACTTTTAAAATATAACAATGAACTTATTTTTTATGATATTTTTGGAAACATAGCCATGCCAAGCTACACAGCCATGCCATGAAACATAGTCATTTAATTATAATAATTTAATCTCTTTTGAAATTGTTGACGTACTTTTAACCTGTAGAATTAGGGTGAGGGACTGTCAAATTGGTATACACGAAGTAGAGTTCTGTATAACGAGACAGGCGACAGAATTCCAAGGAGTATAGAAAACATACTGAAACTTTGACGGAACTTCTGAGCGCGCTTCATCATCTAATAGGTACATACCGTGACCAAAATGGCCTCCCATTGATTTTGTTTACGTTGGTTTCTCAAGCGAAAGTGATATTGATAAAACACATTTTTCCAAACTTACTTCAATACTTTCACTGAGTCATCCTTAATTTCGTTTTAAATCTAAAATTTAAATTAGACACTAATTTAACGTACATCTAACATGTTAGTAAGAATTAACTCATGAATTATGTCGAAGCTTATCCAGTACGATGGATCCTCGGGGATTAATTTAAATAATATCCCTTGCCCGCATCGCCTCTTACAGACTGGGATCGACCACATATTGTAACAGATATGTTCTTGAGTCCTTTATACGGGACAAATAGATACACATAAGGAAGGTACAACAACTCGAACCTTTCATTTCACTCACTTCTCACTGCAATGTGAACAAAATGGCTGTTGCTTAACTGTTCCCAAGAAGCCCCACCCGTGGCTCAGGTGATAAGTTTGTCGCTCATTACCAAGTCATCCCGGGTTGCATTCCGGACGGGGCCAGAACATTTGTAGCTTTTCACATTTATTTTTCAGTTTATATAGCTGTAACTACTGAAAAGCAAACCTTCCTTCCTCTATCCAGCTCCTCCCAGTATCAATGACTAAGTATTACTTACTACTTCTACTAACCCCTCCACGTGGGCCAAGTTGGTAAACCCAGCTAAGCGGCCCACCTACTGACAAAGACCTACCACTAATTCCTAACACCTATCGCTCCATGCAGATAAGCTTCAATAGTACGCTACATTTCCCTCCCATTTTCCAATACAACTGTTCCCACTATACGAGTACTATGTATTACGGATGATTCAACGGACCCAATCAGATGATCGCTTTCCTCCTGTTTATATATAAACTTATAAAGAACTCTAGCCCGTTTTGTTTTAAATTGGGACTTTAGGGTTCACCAACACCTAGGTCATTAGAACCCTTATGTATAAGCAAAATGTTAACTGGTATTTAAAGTTGGTACAAGAGGAAATAGAGGGAACTATACACCTTGAGTGTTCTTTAAGTACTTTAATTAATTTTTATTACAATCTCTTTGGACGTTATCCATCGTCTTCACCTGTTTATCTCTTCACAACAAGTTTATTTTCGTTTCGCAACGTTTCGTACCCTTTACGTCAACGTCCGTCTTCAGGCGTCCGGTAGCACCGGCATTCGAACCAGGGCACTTTGGTTCATACGGCGCGGACGTTACCACTGTTACCCGGCGGTGTAGGTGATATAATTATCCTCTCGTTTTGTGTATTAGTACCAATTATTATTGGCATCCATTTATTGGCAATTATCATACAGAGAAGAACTTTAATTAATATAAAGTAGCACAGGAATGAAACCTGATACTGATAAATCAGTGCGTGAAATCTTGTGGCTTGTTAGCGCTGTTTCCTTCATGACACGCACGTCGCGTTACAACTGTTTCTCTCTCTTCTGAATGATGTTTCTTCATTCTGTTCTTGAGACGTATCCATAAAGCAGGAGGTTTATTGCGCTGAGAAGCTGTCTACCAAGAAGTCATCCGGCATCTGGGAGCTGCGCTACTTTTCCTCTTATGTTTTAACGCTCCTCCGGAACGTGGTTCTGTTTCGAAATGTCCTCCTGCACGACTCTTCATCATGACTCATATCAAGAATTAGGTTGCTCTTCGAGGATGAGGTTACTAATTATTATTATTATTTTGTTGTTAAATTTTTTTGAATATTGGTTGTCAAAGTGGCCTAGTGTCCATGTTTTTCTAAATCTTCATAAGAGAAGTAATTACTTCACTTTTTATAACTTTACGGAAATGAAGTAAAAAATAAAAAAACAGGTTGAGTACATTATGAGGTTGTATTTCATTATATAAGTACAATGAAATACAACTTTACTTATTGTCCTTTCATTGTATTTATATAAAATTTCTATAAATTCACTAATATGTGAAGTCTTGTTGAACTATGAAGTAAACAATGAAGATACGACGTACTATATGAAAACCTTCAATTACGTGTTCCATAACCATCTCTCATATGTCCTTCTCCACAGACTTGTGCTGCTGCTGCTCCGAAGACGCAATGAGAGAGAATCAATCCCAGTGCCAAATGTTTTCTCTTTTCGAAATGCACAGATAGAAAGTATTTAGTGTTCACAGGCCACGGGGTAAACTTAATGCTTCTGTAGAAAAGGATGCTAATCCAGCATGTTCATGGGTTCTCTTTAAACTGTGAACCATTTCTAAATTCCGAAGCTTTTTCCCATGGTTTCTGCTCTGCGCAACTGTTTCTAAAAGGACGCTTATACTTTTTTTTTTCAAAATTGATATCCAAATTCAAAGAAATTGCTGCGTTGCCTTTTTTGGACCCCTCCTGTTAAACACGTGCGCACAATTTCGGAGCATCGGGTCATTCCGTCTTCGCAGATCCACGTGTGCTCAAACTCACTGATTCATGCATTACGTATGTTTCAACTCGGCATTAAACCCGTCCTTAAACAAGAGTCTAGATAAAAAATTCGCGCCTACCCGAAGGAAATTCGGAGAACAACAACCCGGGCCAGGATGGGAGAATTCAAAATATCCTTTATTTTACTTTCTTTACGAATAATTCAGTTTCTTCGAATTCAAACTTGAAATGATTATTATCGGGAAGGATATTAGCCTCTGATGAAGCATTATTTCTGTTCGTATTCGAGTGTAAGTGCGGTGGCCGATCTAGACCGTGATCGAGAAGGGAGGGGGGCTAATCGGGGACAATTTTTGTTTAAAAATTATGGTTTAACAACCCAAATTTTGTAAATATTACCTTAAATGAAATACATTAAATAAATAAATAACAGTTATTAATGAAGTATTATTAATAACAACAACAATTATTTATTAAATTTATTAAAATAGTATTATTAGTTTTATTAATATGGTATTATTAATTGTATTAATATAATATTATTTATAACAATGACAATTATAACTAATAACAATCCCCTCCGTGGCTACTGTGTCAGCGTGCTCGCTCGTCACCAAGTCATCCCGGGTTCCATTCTCGGTGGGATAAGAAAAATTTGTAGCTTTTCATTTCCATGTCTCTGTTCACATAGCTTTGGCGTTTGAAAAGTTCACCGTCTGCGGCTATGAACCGCAGTTGTAATACTCGGATACAGCTATCCGGATTCTGTCTAGACGCTGTTCCTCCGATCTCAAATTCACGATGTGTCTAGTGACTCGTCATTCGTGGTCCTTAGTTGGCCTATTCGAGAATGCGTAATAACAATTGTTAATCTGGTAACACTTGAACAAAGCATACCGTGTATCAACTTCAATTTTATTCTGGTAAGAGTTCTGCAGGTCCAATGGTGGCGGGGGGACGGGACGGGACTAAAACTCCCTTTGATCCGGACGAGCGGCAGACGGATGACAAGACTTCGACCCATCGACGCCGCTGCCTCAGTTCAGCTCCTGGAACTCGACTCCGAAACAAACTCCGCACGCGACCGGAAGGAGAAGTGGAAATGGAGTAGGAGTGGGAGGAGGGTAAGGAGGGGAAGGAGGGGAAGGAGGGGAAGGAGGGGAAGGAGACTTTGAGTGTTGCCAATGAGGACGTCCACGACGACGACGACATCGACGGTTG
The DNA here is from genome assembly GCA_002313205.1 of Laupala kohalensis. Lineage (NCBI taxonomy): Eukaryota > Metazoa > Arthropoda > Insecta > Orthoptera > Trigonidiidae > Laupala > Laupala kohalensis. The sequence goes on along the minus strand of NNCF01133991.1, from coordinate 30,866 downwards.
TTGTGCCAAGGTCGAAGAAGAGGCCATCCGACAGACTGCACGCACACGCTCCGGGTGAAACACGTGTCTCTGCGTGCGAATCGCTTTAAATTTCTCGTACGTCGCGAGGGCGTTTTGATTAATTTATTTTTTTACTTCCGGTCGAGCACGACTTAATATTTTATTCCCTCTATTCATTTATATAAATGTTTTAATCAACACGCAATAAATACAACCTACAATTAGTTAAATTAATTAATTAAAAAGAAGCAGATGTTGAGGGAAATTCGTGTAAAACGTAAAGTTTCAAAACAATTGTCAGTGCATTTTCACAAACATTTTGACGTCCATTAAGGTGGCAGACAACATATGGCAGAATACATTTTTAACATATGCAACTATTAGTGCTAATTCGATGCTAACTAAGTTCTCTGTTCCCCAGTTTGTCGCTATCTTAGTTTTCAAGTTGCTTAGTTTGATGATTGAGCTTGCAAGATACATTTCTGAAAAGTCAAAGCGAACCATTACTTAGTGCCAATGAAGTGCTCTTTCCGAATTTGCCGCTCCTGAATGCCGCTCCTTCCAGCTTAATGATTAATCTAGTAGAATACAGAATAACTCGAAAACAAATAGAGCGCCAAATTTGGGAATAGAGCACTTAATTAGCATCAAATTAACACTAACTATTTTATATGTTAAAAATATATTCCGCCATAAGTGGTCTGCCAGCATAACGGACGTAACTTTTCGGTCGTTCTGTGAATCATTATCCCGAATTTATAGAGATCGTAAAATATGACAGTTACAAAAATGTGTTGGGTCAATCCATACCCAGATTTTAATATACGTTAAACATAATTCTCAGGAAGTAAATGATATTGGAATGAGCAGGTTTATTCCAGATGAAACCTCATGGAATTCTGGAGTTTGGTACTGACTGATTGGTGTCGGAGGAAAATTATTTACACACACATATGACCTCGGGTAATATTGCGAAGTTTTGAGAATTGACTCTTCCAGACCCGATATTTAACGTGTGAAGATATTTTGAAACATTTGTGAAAGATTAGTCGTTTATAAAACGTATAAATTGGAAAGGAAAAATTACGGCAGTGAATAATTTCACGAAAGGATAAAGACAGGGTTGAGGTTTAAGTTTTTCACAATTACAAAAATTTTCTAGTTCTTTGCGAGAACCTAAAATTGAGTGGGAAGAGATTGGGAGGAGTGAAGAACATGTCGAACTTAAAGAGGAGGGATCGATAACAAATAAAATCGATCGAATCGGGAGTGAAAATGAAACTGATTAATTAAAAATGTGTTCTTTTTTAGGGAATAACTATAAATATTAAAAACTCCTCAACGTCAATTTAAATAAGCATATTCGGCAACTTAATAAGGGTTGACCGTCTCCCTTTGTGAAATGTCCTGTAGACACTTCTTCCAGCTCATGAGGTGCTAATTCGTAGATAAAATCTTGAAGAACATTGATTAAGTCTCGCAGAATCTGATGTTGACCTCTTATACCTTTAGTGGTTTGATGTTGTACTTCGGATGAAGAAATTGTTTATCTTACCACTGCGATTCATCGACATGTTAAGGTGGGACCAGCAATCCAAGTTCGTCAAACCACTGACTAATAATTATGAAAAGAAAACATGATATACTTTCTATCTGTATATTGTATACGGTAGACGATATTCAGGAACTCGTTCGAAACGCACCAGAGCGTGTAAAACCAAGGCGGACGAGTGCAACGCTTTCATGTTACGCATCTGACGTCAGAAAAAGGAAAAAATCTTCCTGAGATGTCCGGTGACCTTTAGATAAAAGTAATGTAAAAAATACTAAAATGGAAAATTTACCGCAAAAAATCAAATGAATCTTCCGTAACTTTCGTGATTTAAAAGTTTTTGTTTTTTGTGGAAATAAAAAGTTTTCTCCAGAAGACGCAATGTATTACTCCATCATTTATAATTGCAATTATTTCCTTTAAATGACCGGTGAGGTATGTTTTTCAAGTTGAAATCAAAATAAGTACATGTTACTCTACTGATTTATGCCGATTTAAGATATTTTTGTGATTAATTCTATCCACGCTAGTTACTACCTTAAGAATTTTGAAATAAATATTGAGGTCATTGATTACCACAGATGTTCTTCACCAGTTCACATACGGGACGACCACGCGACGGAATCGCAGTAATGGAACCGCGAACACTGGCGAGACAGGAAAACGACAAAACTGTCTGGAGCCTGTCGGTGCGGGAGACGAGTTCAGTGACACGGCGCACACCAGCGATGAACCGACTCTGCGATGGAAATATCGTCGGTGTTCCGTAGCCCTTACTTTAAGTGAAATGATAATCAGAACACAATTGTGATGCTTTTTTAGACTAAGTTTGATGTTTTCGTAAAACAAGAATAAAAAAATCACTTAAATTGTTTGTCTTTTTTTCCCAAAACTTTAAAAAGTAGCTGCAGAGTCGATATCACCCATTAAGGAGGGGGGAACTTGGCTTTTTGTTCGATGACCATAAAAAACCTAACTCTCGAATGTCTTAATTTTTTCACAAAATATTGTTTTAAATACGTTTTTACCTTTATTTTTAAATAAATTACAAAGTTGAATTATTTTTTGCTGTTTTAACTATAATAACATAATACGAATGGATTCAGGAAGACTTTTCTGTCCGATAACACCGTGCACAGAAGCGGCACTAAGTGGATACAATTGTGGAGGAAATGGACCAATTGGAAACTCTTACGCTGCTTCGCAGGAAGTGACCCTCCATAACTCCACGTTGCGTAGGACAGCGGTAGACCACGTTGGGACCTCATGGACCACTGAAATTATTCTTTTAAATACCGCGGAGCACTAAGCAATACAAAATATAAATACTTTAAAAAAAGGCGAACTTGGAATCAAGAACTGGGAGAAATAAATTACAACGACTTTGAGGAATTTGTTACTAAAAGTATGAGTTTAGGAATGAAGCAGCACGAATGAAGAGATTGAAAAGAGGACGACGACTTGGACGAAAGAGAGAAGAAAGAAACTGTGTAATGAAACCCTAGTGAAGGTCAAGATCACGGATACAGGGCAAAGGAGTACAGTAAGTAAAATTTAAAAAAAACAACTTTTGTCCAATAATGGTCAGAGAATGGTAATAAAAAACACACCTGTTTAATATAACAAAACTAAAATCATTTCTTAATTATTGCAAAATTGTAAATACTTAAGCAAACAAATTTATTCAGTTGATGCAACAATATCTTAAAGAGGTTGAGATGTGTACATTGTTCAAAACGTAATTACAGTTACGTGAAGGAAACGCTACTTGTGGTTTTACTTCTCGTTTCGTATTTTTCAAATATGATGACAATAAATTTAAGTATCTAAAATATGTCCAATAGTAAAATTGATTCTTCAGCAGCAGATGAAGTATTCCAATTTAATACCCAGACCTTTGTACGGGCTACAAAAATCTTTTCGTGGACAGTCCGTCCGGTTGGCAATCGTTGTCATATATACTCCGAGTCACGTAACTTTCCCGAAAATTATGCAATATGGCTGCCTTACACGAATTGCCAACTTCTACGAGTTCAAGTTATATCCAAATAAATATCAATAGCGAATATTTCCTGTAAAGAAATACAAGTTAATAACTCAACAAACTAAGACACAAGGTAATATTCGTTCCACACGCTCGATGCAGAAAGAACAGAAGAGCACGCGAATTGAATTGGTGTCAGAGGTTGGCAATGGATTTAAGTTTACAGAAATTCGAATGTCCTGCCAACATAGTACAAACATCTTCACTCTTATGGACGACGGCGAAGTAAAAGTGTTGGTTACACAGTGCACAACCGCAGCCGATTTAGACTCTGATGATAAATAAAGAGAGCAGCTGTTACAAACTGTCTAAGACCACGTTGAGAACAACAAAGTAATTTACGGCGACTGATTATATACAATAAACTAAATAAACACGTTAATTGCGTTTCCGTTCATGATTTTTCTTCCGAAGATAAATTTTCGCGACGCGAAGTAACATGGCTTGAAGTATAGAAGGTGATGCGTTAAAGTGCGAACAGTGGACAGCTGCTGCGAAGGGAACTTGTCGAAGGGTTGAGGAGTGAGGGGAGGGGAGGGGGGAGTCGTAAAAGATTCGTTCTCTCAAAGCACTCGTAAAGCGCGCGACAGCGAGAGAGGGAGGGGGAGAAAGTGAAGGAAATCTTAGATGATTCCCTCATCGCCTCGTTAACCGAAGACACATCACCGAAAGCTAATGAATGGCGCTCTCGAAAGGCGAGAACAGCAGAGAAAGGTTTCCATCAGGATCTCAGTTTTATGACCGAAATGTGATTGATAACCAATTTAAATCAAAGGCGGATCCAAGGGAGAAGGGCAGCACAGGGGGCACGAGTCCCTCCCCAAAAGATCAGTACACATATTGAAAACAACAATTAATAAAATCTGCGTAAAACAACGGCTTCGTAGGACAAACATAACACTTTGCTTTTATAGATTTCCATTCCACCATGGGAACTAACATTAGGATAGGTCTGCGATATTTCACTGTTTCTAGCTTAGTAGTACTCCAGAAATATTCCGGGTCACTTAAACAATAGAACCTCGATAATATTTACAATAGGAAGATAAAGAAAATTAATTATTTGTTATGAAAATAGTTGTACTTTCTGAAGGATGTAAATGTTTGATTAATGTTCTTACCAAATGTGCAATAATAACATAGTAAGATTCATGAATAATAGAAAAAAATTCTTAATGGGCCCCTCCCAAACAAATATATTGTTATCTCGAGTTACTCTGTTTTGCGCGAAACATTTCAAACTGATTCGTAATGCGGTTCGCTTCTCTTTTACCTGTGCGCGGAATGATAAATTCATCTATAGTTCTCACGACGAAAGAAAAGAAACGACATGTAACCAATAGGTGTTGTGGTATGTCTACTGCATGGGGTTGGCCTAGCGCACCCATTCCAGACGGCATTCCATCGTACCCAGCCGTGGAAAAATTTCTTTAAGCGGAGTTCTCGGCCAAAGGTGCCGTCACAGCTGGCGTATCGAAAACTATCTGTTCAGCAATGGACCTACTTCATTTGTGAGAAAATATTTTATTTCAACGTTGACCCCCAGCCCACCCTCTTTCCGCTGGTGTTCGAAGCGGCTAATGTGGGCGGCAGCGTCCGAACCTAAACTCACGAAGATTCTGCTTGCGCGAGTAAAGCACCCACTTGTTACAGCGAGAGGAAGAGTGAGTTTTATCACAATGCTGGCATTGGCTTCTCGACTTCCCACTTTAGTTTTCTTTCACCGCGAGTACTCTAGATGTCATTTCTTAGAAAATGGAATCAGCTGTTTCTTGGACATAGTCAGGGACGTGCCACGCAACCCGCGATACTTGACCGCGTCACCGAATGGCAAAGAAACACTGTTTTCATTACGTCAGTCGATTGCGTAAAGCGATGTACATCTTCAGTGAATCCCTATACTTCTCGCGACATAAAATGATCCGGATAAAGGCCCCAACCAGGCACCGATTGTCGGACACAAAATATGTGTACTTGGTTTGAATATTTGATTATTGTTATTTTAATAATACAATAACCGGACATCCCACTTAAAAGCCAATACCATCAGATTTTTCTTTGATTCATGGAGCATTTCACTGAATTAGCTAATATTTTATTAAACGTTTGCTTTTGTTTGTATTTATAATATATGTTTGTATTTTATAATATTTTCTGCTTGCAAACTTCTTCGTGGATTCAATTCTTCGTCGTGGACAAACTTGTTCTGTTGAGCGGAATTGTTTTTTGTAATGCGAAATGCAGTTGAGTAAATTTCCTATATAATTAGATTTTATATTGAATTGTAAATTCTAATACCTTTATTTCTATTTATGTGTTTACTTCTATTGTTTTTGATACTTATTTAGAATTTATTTTTTATGTTCAATTTATTTTCTCTTATTCGTTAATTTTACGTCTAATTAATTGTATTCTGTACCATTCTTCATTCAGAGCGTGGCATTTGAGCTATCCCGTAAAGATCAAGAGCTTTCGATCGAATCTTATTAACTAATTGAATGGAGACGATTGTACGACACACTTGTTTCGTTTTAATTATATTTTTCCTCAGTTGATATTTTACCAGAAATGTCAAAATTATCACGAGTTTTGTTGCGGTTTGGTCGTTTTTGTCCCGCTATAAGTAATACAGATTGTTTTTGATATATTTATTTTATATTTTTTTGACAGATTAGATATATCATTTATTTATTCCTGACAATTCTATAATTGGATACTTTCAGATAATCCTCCTTTAAAGAAACTTTGAAATATTATTTAGTTGTCCATCGCGAGTGGAAATGTGATAAGAGGAATTTCAAAAGGTGACATAGAATAGAAGGTCGACCCAGTGAGTGCATTGCTGTTGGGAAGCACCTGCACAAGAAAGACCCTTTTGCGCCGACAGACCGACGGAGAAGCGAAGCGAAGCGAAGGGGGGTGGAGGAGAGAGAGACGTCTCCGTCTGGAGCAACCAACCGCCGCCGTGTGACGTCATCATAGTACAAGTGTTAAGTAATCCTAGTGTTGGCGCAGACGGTGGACGCAGCAGATAAGAAGGACGAGCGCATGGCATTGAAGCGGCGGGCGACGGCGAATGTTGTGCACTTTCGTTCGAGAGCAACAGACAGAGGCAACAGAGCGAGACGGTTTCGGTGGTGGCGGCGGTGGCGGCGGTCCCCGCCGTCAGAGGGAGGGGGCGTGGGTGCCCGACGAGGATTCCCTCCAATGCTCTCTTCCCCCCTTTTATCCTCGAGGGGGAGGGGGGAGCGTCGCGATGGCTGTGGCGGCGGTGGTGAGTGCGTCTAGACTCGCTTACGCAACCGCTGTCTGCCGCGCCACCGTGTGTTTTCCCCACCGCCTCCCCCTCCACCGTCGAAGCGTCAAGGAGTTCGGCGGCCCCTCCCCCCTCCCCTCTCCTCCCCTTAAACCTTTGGAGCTTGGTCGGTGGGAGAAGAAGACCGTACACGAGCGGCGGCGTATCTAGTTGCATCGTCTGTGACGTAGCTATTGATAAGAGCCGTCGCCTGCTGTTTGGGCAAAAGAGTTTTAGATCTAGGACGCGACGGAAGGTGACTTGGGGCCTATTTTTGAGGAAGGCTCAGACTGTAAGTGCCGAAGCGTCTCGCGGAGGGACTCGTCAAGGGGGTGGGGTGTGTGAAGGTGGGGCCTAGAGCACACAGCACACACACACACACACACACGCACCTCACCCCACATTCCTGTCTTCGATGTTTAGTCTTCACGAAACCCTCCCCCACCCCTTGTGCAGCTAAATATTTCTGTGGAGTGTTAATGACTACTTAAATTCACGCGAGTGCAAGGCAGCTCGTCTAGAAATTCACTGCGGTGTCACATGGGTTCGTCGCGAACTTCATTTACGGATACACTTTGTATTTTGCGAATTTCAAAACAATTCTATGGTTTATAGAGCGCACATCTAATCTTTTTTTGGAGCATAATGGTGAATAAAAAGAGAGGAAACATTGATTTCGCACGTCCAAAAATTATTTGACTTGTTACAGTTTTCCATCAGGTCGGAGTATTCATTGCAACACTTATTTCTTTTGAACTAATTAAGAGAATAATTCCATTGAATGCATACATATGTACTTAATTAACCTGAAAATCATAGAAAGCATTCCATTTTCACTTTCTTTGTTATAAGATTTATGAAAATAACTTGTAAAAATTAGTAACAAAATTTAAACATTTTGTTTTAATTTTTTAATATTTTGAACCATATTAATTTGCATGTTGCAGAGATGTGTCTCTGAGTAGAAGCAGAACGAACCGTTAGGGTAGTAGCGCAGAAAGAACGCTAAAGTAGGTATTGGCCCTTACGCAGTCATAAGCAGTGTTTGGCAATTTTTTGCAGAAATAGGAAAAATATTAAAGAAGTAAATAACTTTTAATCAAATTGTCAAACATGCAGATACATTTCACTTAAAAATAATAGAAAAAAACTGGAAATTGAGTTGACAAATTACGATGACGAGGAAATCCCAGATGTAAGCATCGTTTGGTGATGAATTGATTATTTAAATATATTCAATTAGAGGGAGGGAAGGGAAGAAGATTAACTTTTTTATCCCCTTTTTTATCCAAAATACAATTGCCTACGTAGTTACATGATTGGATGACGAGAAGTTGCCAGGAACTCGATTACAAGACTTGTCTGATGGAAGAATGTAGCGACATCGAACGAAATAAAACTCTCATAAGAAGAAGACAACAGTTTTTTTTATAGGATTGCGACATTAGAAGTACGATATTCTAAGGTAAATTTATTGTAATTTTTGGCTGTTTTTAATAGCGAAGAATAACTATCGAATATACCAAAACTAAAATAGTTTACGCACTGCAGTTTTTCGTAAATTGAATTTTCATTGAATTTTGAATAAATAAATCTCCATAGTCAAACACTTTACAGAAGAAATTATTTTGGAAGTATATGGAATGATTTTTAAAAAATTGGAACGAATATTTCCTAAAATAAAATAAAAACTTATTACATAATTAAAGATTATGAAATATTTGGTATCATCTTCATGGAACTGAATGTTCTACTGGGTTATGCTTTCATTATAATTAATACAACTTGAGATTACAAATGAATATATATTACTTCACTATAAATCCTTTCCTTCTGCAACACTAGATAAATGGGTTCTAATGACCTTGCTGTTGACGAGCTCTTAAAGCTCCACACACACACACAAAAAAAAAAACACTAGATAAAGTATTTTGAAGTAAATGTAATGGGTTTATTGTTTACCATACGTACCCAGTTTTGAACCAATAGCAACAAAAAATGAGTAGAAATTTGTTTTACTTTTAACATGATTGGCATGTTGTTACATCAATAAATATATGCGAAACATAGAGCTGAGTAGTTTTTAACTTCTCAATTGAGTTGTCATTCCAATAAAAAGTAATAATACCGTGTGGGACGATGCGGCCTCTTCTGTCCGGCACCGCCTAGCGGCGGCCCCTGCTCTTGCTATGTGTTAACACTTGTTCAGCATGTTCTAATGGAAATTTATAGGCAGGTTCGACGGGAAACAGGAGCTTGTTTCACACAAAATAGAGCAATACACTTCCTTAATGCCCGGGCGAAAATCTGTTTCTCACAATTACAACGGGCGGATCGCTGTAAATTATAAGCCGTGGAGGATAAAAAGACTTTTACGTTTTAACACTTATTCCGTAAATTATGAATTACTACACGAGCGATTCTTCAATAAACAAACAGAGATCCCCCCCTCCTCCTCCTCCACCGTGTATATCCCCGTGAAAAGAAAAAGGATTTCGTGATCGCATTGAACTTGAATCTGCTTATCAACAATTCTTTTGTGATAACATCACTCAAAGAATTCTCCGGTTTTCCTTCGGGTAGAGGCGTCTGTCTCGGAGTAATCATTCTCGAATTTTGTGTAATTTTATTACTTACGATTTATGAACTATATTTTCCGAATAATCTGTAGTTTATAATAATACTTACTTTTGATATAACTTTTTTTTGTTTTATCAAATACACATTTGTTGTTATTCTATTAATATTATGACATGTAACGAACCATTTTTAAAATTCTCATGTTAGGAGTGTGCTGAAACGTTAGATCCTTAGCCTCTGCCTTAGGGCCCTTGATCGGAATTGACGGAATGCGTCCCTTTCTTGCTTCCGGAGAGTAAATTAGTTTATTGTCCTCCACGTGGTCATACGCAGTTTTTTGACAATAAATTTATTCTTATTTCGAAGTTGGGTTTCTTGTAAATTTGGCTTAATATTGGCAAGACACTAACTATATTAAATACTATTAATTTTCCTATATTTCAGATAAATCAAAAATGACAATATCGATTTACGACGCTCCTCGTATTACTTCTCGATACAAATGTCGATGTGTATCTCATTTTATATCTCAACCCTGTTGGAGGAGGTCATCGTCTCGTGGCTGGTCTATCTTCCCACCCCCCCACGGGTCGGGGAAGGCGAGGGCAAGGGAAAAGGGGCGGTGGTTGGAAGATCTCGGCAGTAGTGTAGACCTCTCACGGACAGAGATCTCAAGGATAAATGAAATGGAGACTCACATACACACATTGGCTTCGCTGCGCCCTTCACGGCTCGATGCGGAAAGCTAAAGAACCGATTCCCCTACTCGACGAGGAAGTCAGAATCTTGACAAATTCCTTGAGCGGACGCTCTTATCACACCTGCAGGGCAGGGCATTGAGCGTGACGTCATTTTCCATCAACCTACCAGTTTTGTTAGCGAATCATCCACATCAACTCGGGATCGAGATCGACACTGATCAATATGGCGCTCATTTGGATGAGAGAGAAATCTTACGCTCTACAAAGACGTCAGAGTGCGCATAATGCGTCCCTTTTACCTAAAGACCTGGTTGAGGATGATATGATATTTTATCAATTATTTAATGTCTCGTTCAATCATAAAATATTACTTTTTTATATTTGTTCGCAAGTAGTTTGATGAATGTCAGTGAATGGTATATCACTTCTTCATCTAAAGCGTTAAATATTTTTACGCACACTTATTTTGTCTTGAGTATTACTTCAAGAACGTAATGCTTTCCCTCGCGAAAAAGGATGAAATGTATCAAATTATACAAATTTATAAAATTATTGCTCGTTTAACAATATAAAATTCGGATTAGAATTTGAAATATTGAAGTTTTGCCTATTGTGATGGCAAAGCCTGGTACTTATCTGCCGCTTACGATATCGCATCTACGAGCAATTGGGAGAGAAAATAAGAGTGTACTACTCAGGACTACGCAACGCGTCCCAAACAAATTGTGTTTTTTTTTCTTCTCTTTTTCCATTTTTTAGGGGTTGATTCACGAAATATATATTGTTCCGCTTGCAATGAAACAATTCAGTATACCACGATTGCAAACAAAGCCCATGACAATAAACTCAAATAAAACACGTTACAAGAACTAGTAAGTCGAGTCGCAGATAACTAGTGATGGATCGTTCTATTTACGTAGAAAGAAAATATCATGAATCGAAAAAGTTAGAATCAACACAATTATCTGTTTAAAATGTGGATAACACACAAAAACAATACGTGTTGTATGCGAAATAAGATTTACTAAGCTACTCAGCTGTTTTTTCGGCTGGATTTTGTTGTTGTTGCGTGAATTATAATTTGTTTTCAATTATTATTTTGCTTGATTTGTGAGTTATTTGGGAATCGCAATTGTTGTCTACATGTAGAGAAATAATACTAAATTTTCCCTGGATTAGGGTCTAAGGAACAGTTATCATTGTTCCGATGAACGTTTCTTATTACTTCCATTATTAGCACTTGATCGTACGAGAACTCTATGAATTCTGTGGGCACCACATTCATACTGAATCTAGACCCTGGTATGTTTAAGAGAAAAAAAGAGATCCCGTAATATACGTTATTTGCGATTCAAGTTAAACAATGACAAATTCAATTAATAAAAAATCGTTCATTTCATTAAAACAATAACAAGTATCTTAATGATTAGAATTCAGCATGTAATACGATAATTTTTTAAAATGTCGAGCATGAATCCGAAAGATCTTTATTTTCTGCACTCCGAGGCAAAATCTTGGAATTCTTCCGTTTCCTCTAAAATAAGGTTTTTTTGTTATAATAGGTACATAATATTTAACAAATGTTTGTTTCCAATAGTTTGTAAAGGATTAATAATTTCACAAATATGTTCTGCTATCAATTCATTCAATTATTTCGGATACACAGATAGTAAATCGCCGCCGTTAAGATCACTGAAAATTTGAGATAAATAATAATAATAGTGTTAATGATACCGCCGCCCCAAGTGGATTCATATATAATTCCCTCTCTACTCGAAAGAAAACCCAGGCAACGATGAGAACATATTCTAGTAGGAACATATCTGTCGTCGAGGGTAGCCAGGCGACATGTTTAAATTTTCACTCCCGAGGCGACCTAAAAATCAATACGCTGATGAATAGGTTCTTCTCTCTCTGTAATATACACTCTACAGAAAATGAGTGAGAGCAAAGTAGTTGCGAGTTCTAAGAACTTAAAGCTATTTTAGTAATAATAATGATTAGGAAAATTTAATGATTAGGATTAATTTATTTATAGTTAATTACCCGCACGACTTAAATGAACGGCTTGGGAACACAATTTGAGGTATAAAAATAATTATCTTTTCTTTAACGTTAGAAATATATTTTCTGCAGCAGATCAAAATATTCTCATGAATCAAAGTTCTACGTATTCTTTCTTTCTTTCTTTCTTTCTTTCTTTCTTTCTTTCTTTCTTTCTTTCTTTCTTTCTTTCTTTCTTTCTTTCTTTCTTTCTTTCTTTCTTTCTTTCTTTCTTTCTTTCTTTCTTTCTTTCTTTCTTTCTTTCTTTCTTTCTTTCTTTCTTTCTTTCTTTCTTTCTTTCTTTCTTTCAAGTCATGCACGACGCGTACAAATAATAGACCGAGGTACTAACTCATCGATCGAGAATCGACATTCGATAAATCGGTAGAGTTGAGAGATAAAATAAACGTAGAAATTACAAAAAGATGTCATAACCTGCTTCTAATTAGGTCGTAATATGTCGCCTTATTAACTCGCTCAATTGGCATAATCAAGGTTGGTCATCCGTTGAATTTGAGTATAGTATGGTTAAAATGTTTTGTGTCACGATGAAGAAAAAGTAATGCTGTCCCATCATTCTTCAGAAGATGAAGGTCTCTTATGCTTCCACTCATCTTCCCATAAGAATGTCCATTTTCCAGTTGGAGTGTCACGATCATTAATATGAAGCCAGTGGTGGATCCAGCNGTGCCCCTCCCAACAAACGAGACAGAAATAGAAAAGGAAGCTTTTCTTACTTAAAGAAATCAGTATGCCCTTTGAAAGAAACCAGACGAACTAATTAAATCTATGATGACGTCATTGGTCAAACACGTGACTTACTTTGCTTTTAATGCCGTGCACTCGAAGATGGGAACATGAGCTTCGGGCTGTGATATTTCACTGCGTCCGGCGAGATTCAGAGAAGAAAATTATCAATAGAAAGACAAAACTAACAATAGAGAGATGATCGAAACAGTTTATATCGTAAATAAAAGAAAATAAATTATTTGTAATTGGAATAATGGTACTTTATTATTATAATGAATGAATGGTGGAAATATTTTAATGGTGTTCTTATAAATGTGAAATAAAAACATTGTACGATTCATGAGTAATAGAAAAAAACTTCTTTATAGGCCCCTCTCAAAATCCTGGGTCCGCCACTGCAAGGAGCGCGGTTCACTGATGATCACGTTGATTCTTGTGTTCGCCATTATGTAAAACGCTATGCACCAAATACGGATACTTCGTGAATTTTTCAAAAGTGTTACATAAGGAGAAACATCAATTTTTGTATTTTCCCAACTCGTACTTTCGGGACGACGAAAGAATTAAACATTTCAATAAATATTTAACACCACTAAATTTTAAATGTTGCTGTAGTTCTGGAAGAAATAAATAATTTCCATTCCTTTTGTATTAGAGCATAAAGGTTTCTAGGTCACCTACCCATCTATATAGAACGTCATTTTAGCAACATCAATTTGACTCTCAGGACTGTGCACACATACATAGACAGTGTCGGTGCCGAAGGGCGATGAAGAACCTACCATTGCCCTAGAAGGAGCCTCTCGCCAGATGGAACTCATTTGTCTATTTCTCTCCCCTCACCCACCCCCGAAGGATACGAAATGGAATGAGAAAAGCTAGCTGGCTGCTTTTTTATCATATGTTTAAAGATAAAGTAATATATTTCCGTAAAACTTTTGAATTATAAGGTAGAATTTAGTAGGGTGCGGCAGAGAAGGTAATTGAGTTGTGATGCAAGAATTTTATTTCTAAGGCCGGTATTACACGCTCAAGCATCAATGATTAAAAAATGACCGTGTAGTGCACAAGCTTTGATCATAGTTAAACTTTTATCACAGATGCGACATAGATATATAACCGTGTAATAGCAGCCTAAGATGCGTTTTTCCAGAATGACGAATCATTTATTTGTTTAAATCGCAGCACGAAACGAGAACATGAAGAAAGGGAAGTAAGTTTACGTGTTTATGAATGCTGTCTTTTTGCCTCTCTGACCAATTACACGGAGGAGAGAGAGAGAGAGAGAGAG
>NNCF01133991.1:0-11012 GCA_002313205.1 Laupala kohalensis | reverse complement strand
CCGCCGCCACCACCGCCACCGTCGATCGGCCACGGCCGCAGGCAGCGTCGCCGGGCGCCGACCCTCTCTTCGCTCTGCTCTGCCCCACGTCGGGCGACCACGACCTCTTAACACCGACCACCGTATTGCCTTCATCGACCACACTATACTTCAAGTCATGTTTCGTTGCTTCGAGAAAATTCAAGTTAAGAAGAAAAAAAAAATCATGGACGGAAACGCACTTGTGTATTTGTCGCAGTAAATTACTTTATTGTTTGTAACAGTTCTCTCGACAAATTATTTCTTCATTTATTATCCGTCTAACTGACTTGATGTTGGTACAGAACTTGTACTGAATGTGGCCAACGCTATTACTTCGCCATCGTCCATAAGAGTAAAGATAAGGGAACCTCGCGTTACGGTGGAAGGAGATTAGAATTTCTCGAAACTTTGATCCAACGCCAACCTCGGACACCAATTTAATTTACGTGCTCTTGTGACGCTGTTCTTCTGTTCTTTCTGCATCGAGCGAAGTGTGGAACGATTATTACCTTGTGTTTTAGTTTGTTGTGTTATTAACTTTTGTATTTCTTCACAGTAAATAGTCGCTTTTGTGACTACAATTAATGTTTATGTGGTTCTAACATGAATTCGTAGAATTTGGCAATTCGTTAGAGGCAGCCATATGGCATAGTTTCGGCAAAAAGAAACACGACTTGGGGTATACTAGTGCTTCTTGAAGGTCACTCGCACATAAATTTTCTCTGTCCTTCGTTACCGGCTTTTTTAGGGGTAGGGATGGGGAAGAGGTAGAGGGTGAGAACAGCGCACTGGCACAACAGAAATAAAAACTACTAGCAAATCTAAAAAGCTTGTTGCGTGATTATATTCTTTCTTGTATGAACCTGTCATGCCCCACAAGCATTTTAGATATTTAATTCGACATAATAGAAATACTTTCGTATATCTATTTCAGTGATAACTTTGATACTATCCTTTCAAATATCGTGTAGCGTTGGCCCAATTAAAGTTAATACTTTTTTCTTTTTAAGACGTTAATTTTTATTATATTAGTTTATGTAAATTTAAGATTTTTAACAAGTTTTTTTACTGATATTTTTTTATTTAGATACGTCGAAGTGCATACATTAACTATAGCGGAGATCCTGTGACCACCTTCCGAATCCATCATGGGATCAACTCGTAGACACAGTTAAATTGTATTGTCATCGGGTTTGTATATGTGTACAAAATTTCAGTCAATTCCGGTAACAGGAACTGGTTCGAAATTTACTGGCAAGATTTGACCCAAATATATTACCAAGTGAAGCTAAATAAGAGCTTGTGACATTGGCCGTTTTGAATTAAGTTTCTCGCTACGATCACCGTAGCCCAATCTCAACTGGTTCCTACGTGATTTATTTCGAATAAGTGGTACAACGCGAGTACTCGTGACGAGATAAAAGCAAGGAGATGTTACCAATGGGGCGAAAGCTCAGTATTGTCATATATTTGCTCCTTGGCGGGTAGTTCGTCCACTCATTTCATTTGACAAGCCACGGCACCCACACAAAAGGCTGCACTATCCGGTGGAAAAGGTAACTTTAGGCAGTGTGAGACAGGCCAAAGGTTAGAGATGAAGACTCTGTTCGTCAAAATGGCCATATCAGTTACTGCCGGTTCTACGATTTGGCTGACGTAGGTGTTAGCATCCAGAAGTAAACTCACTAGCATTCTGATGACACGAGTAAAACTTCCACGTATCTAAACCAAGAGAAACAAGATATTACTACACTTATGTATCAATTGTTTCAATTGTTGCCGGGAGTAAATCAACCACTTAGTTTTGTTTTATCTCGAAATAATTCGTTTTTTAGTTTTGTCAATATTTTCGTGGGTGTGCAACTTATATTTAATATTATATATTTAATTTTCTTATGAGGTGTTTTTAAAATTTATCTCTTACGAAGCTATAACGCAGATTTCTTTGTCTTACTTCGAATAGTTGTGCTCGTTTTAAATGTGCAGACGAGGAAGAAATCGCGAGGTTCAGAATTACACGAACATCCTTCGCTCTTTGAAGTCATCGAGTTTTTCTGTTTCTTCGTATGTTATTAGAAAATACTTTAATCAGTTATAGTAGTTAGAAAAAGAACAATTTATTTCCAATAATCCACGCACGGTTTTCCCTGAAGCTGAAAATGATTTTGTATTAGGTTGACAGTCAAACAGCACAATAGTGGAAGGAATGTTATAAGTTTTCAATATAGAAGTTACAATATCGCCCAGAAGGAAAACATCAAATGAATCGAGTCCTTAATACGGGCGATTATCTTCTAATTTTCTGCGGCTCTGAATATTTAATCAAATTATCGTGTGGACTGGTTACAAATTACAGCACACGCACATAGTAAAGGCTTCAGAGAAAATTGATAATTTGCGGTGTATATACCTGTTTAATGATCTCGACTCCACTGACCGACAAGAAAAATTAAAAGGAACTTTTGTTTACTTTTGTGGAGACTTCAACTTCTCGATGAGAATATCAGTCAACACAAAATGTAGATCAATACTGGAAGCTCTTGCTTTTGCTCTACTATACTTCTTATCTTCCTCTTCTAAAATTATTACTACATGTCCTAAAGTGCATAAGTACATGTGTCAGAAGTTAATAGTTGTAATTTAAAAATAATTCTACTACAATTATTTTTCTTATTTGTTACTATTTGATCACCTGACGACGACTTAAAACAAGGTCGAAACGTTGTGAGCTCTCTTCACAAAATATATATTGTTCGTCCACAAAAGTTCGAAAGTCTTTCATTATTGATTTAATTTAAGAATAATTATTTGTTCCTAATATTAGTATCGTATTTTCAATTTTTTTTCCTGTAGAATATAAGAAGTATTGTAATCGTGAAAATTTTCCATTATGAGAGTTTGACGGAAATATCCGTGACACCGAAGAAGTGTTTTTTAGTATTCCGTCCGTCTATGCACAAAGATTCAGACGAAATGTTTGAACCACTATCATCTATACTTCCGATTTACTGTTCACATGCTCGGGAAATATAGTAACTTGGATCTGAAGAGAACTTATTTGCAAATAATATAATGTTTTCAAAATTTCTCCAATTTAGTTTTCATCTTTTGCGCAGAAAGTCTTTCTACTGGTATTACATCCGCTTAAGATTGTGGTATAGATGCAGGCCTTTTTTTTCGAAAAGCTAGAAGTAACAACTATTTAGTTTGTTCAAAACTTTTCGAAAGGTGATGAAAGCTTTCAATTAGGAGCCCGCTTAACAGAACTGCTATGCGGGTGAGACGTGATACACCTTGTGTGTTTCATGCTTCGTCTTTCTCTTTGACAATGCAGTGCTTCATCTGTTTGCATTGCGTTGCATTTGTTGTGTCTTCGACTGTTTCTCCGAACGTTGAGCAGCGAGATAAGATTCTTTGGATTGCTATGAGCTTCTTGGAGTTGAACGATACATGGCGTGATGAGAAAGAAAGCAATGGGGCGGGGGTGACTTGGGGTCCATATTGANCCAACCACGTCTAAAATATTTTTTTTAAATTTTTGGACGATTTATTGTCTTAAAACAGTTATTTGTCATTAAATTTTTAAATTTTATAAAAGTTACTCGTGTATCATTTTCGGCCATGAATCAGAAAAACAAATGCATTGGATATTTATTTATTTATTAATTATATTGTTCATTCAAACACATTTTGAATTCACTCAGACAAGAAGTCGCCTACCCCAATATGAAGCGTCTAAACAATTGCCTAGGACTCTTTTCCAGATATAATAGCATGTGTTTGTTATAATGGAAGAAACCATATTTATATACACATAGCCAAACTCAAGAATTCGAGACAAGAAGATTGTAATGTAATGCAAAATGTACAGTAGTCCTTCTGGGTAGTCTTTAGTATTTTTTTCGTAGAAAGCCATTTGTTAAGACTGTACGAAATAGTTGAAGAGTTGCTTGTTGCAATGTAGAAAAATATATGAGGTGATCAACCCTACATCTACCAATTTTATGTGAGTCTGATGACTTTGCTAGGAGGAGTCCTACTCCTTCAATTTGATAATGGCCTGAAGAGAGAGAGAGAGAGGCTGAACTGTAGGTTGGGGTTTGGGAAATGCGAACTGTGGAACGGTCTGTTACGTCACGGAATCTTCGTCTGAAATAGCAATTGTGTTGTAAAACCCATTTATTGACATATTTTACTCATTGAAAACAAATGAATGTCTCCCAAGCCATCAACAGAAAGGGGAGTCTTCTTCATGATCAATAAAAATAAATACCATTTAACTTTAAGTAATTATTATTTTACTTCTCAATTTTAATGGTATTCTATACTAATAAGTGAGCAATGTTTGAATGTATATATGTATGTATGTTTGTATATATCTGGAATGGAAAACAGCTGTAACTATGTCGAAGTAACTCACACAATATGTATATTTTGGGAAGGAAAAACTATCTCACGTTTTGTCATTTCCGAGTATGATTGTTTAGGTACGTTTTTAATCTTAAGAATTTTGGTATATCACTGATTGCAACCTTACAGTTGTATGCATTGTTAATGTAGAATATTTAACTTATAAAACAAAAAACCTGAAGTATAATCGCTCTTAAAATCCTTGATTCTCTCGTTTTGGAGGTAAAGAGGGCTGAATGAGAGAAAAAGCAAGAGAGAAAACGGGGGAATGTGAAAGAGAATCCACCTAGTAGAGTACTAGCGTCAGTAATGTTGCATTTACAACAGCGGACAGAGTGTGCAGATAACTATCCCCCGGTTTGCAAATGGTACGGAAGAATAACAGCAGTTATCATACCACATACTTGGGAAGCTGAAGGGAAGCGTAAATAACACGAAAGAGACACAACAACAAGGAATGGATGTAGGATACGAAGGGAGGGAGGGCGAGATGAAACTCACCCACGTCCTTTTATCTATAAAATTATAAAAGAGTAAAAAGAAATATAATTTTAAGTGAAAATATAATTAATTTCCTCAATAAAAGTAAAATTGTACACAATGAATCGCGTAACAATTTCAGAATGAATTGAAAAAGAAATGTCATGAGGTTTGGTGGCGGTCTTTGCCGTGGGTGTTTAAGCATTGTCATTTTTTTAATATCTCACAAAATTAAAGGAAATATGAGAAGACAGTGATTGTCTATTTTTTTAAATAATTTCTAGCTTTGAGAAGAAAAATATGTAATAATTATGTATTTTCCCCCTAATTGCCACCAGTGGTCCTTACCTATGAAACAACAGCGCATGATATTCTTTGCACATACACACACACACATCCTTGCACCTGCCTGCCTTCCTGCACCGGTGTGTGGGGCTGGCTGCCTTTTTCTACCTGGCGTTGGCAGACCTGCGCGGCGCCGCCGTCGGCGACGGTGACGGTGAGGGTGGCGGCGGCACAGCGTCTAGACATCGCGCGGAGGTTGTTTTGCTCGGTAAGGGCGCCTTCGCCAGAGGTTGGTACGCCTGCGGCGCCCGACTCGCCCTCCCACCCCCCTCCCTACGTCCCACCCTCTCTCTCCCCCACTCCTCTGCCCGCCGAGCCGACCTCGACGGCGGCGACGGCGGCGGCTGCACCAGAGCCAGTCAGTAGGTCCGTCGCCGACCCGACCACAGGCGCTGCTCCCGCCGTTCAATACTCAGTGCGCGCTCGTCACCGCTTCGCGCCACACAGACAGACATAGGCGCTGCGCCCATCGCAACGGCTGCTACCGAGACTCGAGCATGGTAGCGCCCGCCGCTCGCTGCGCCCTACTGCTGCTGCCGCCAGCCCTTTCTTGCTCTTCTGTCATCGTCGTCGTTCGCTGTGAGTGAGTGAACGGACGCCCTTTCTCTCGAGGCGCCCTTTGCCTACCGTCGTGCCGTCGCCAATGAAAAGGAAACGACGTGGTTCGTGTGTAGGTCGTCGTCTCAGCGATGAAGTGTCGACGCCGGGCCGCAACCGTCGCGACGCCGCCGCTCAGTGAGGAGCCTTCGAAAGCCAAAGAATGAACTCTGGACTCTGACGGACATGTGGATATTCACTCCTTACGCGCGTCATTGTTTGTGACATTGACGTAAACTTATTTATCTAAAGAATTGTTCCCGTAGTCACATAGAATAAGTCGAATATCTAGCATTCCGTTTGTCATATACGTAATTTAATTTAAGCAACCAAATGTTGTTCGTCGGTTACTCGTTTGCGTCTCGATTCCTTGTTTGCGACAGACATTCGTTTCACAAAGCTACCGTCATTCCATATTTATTACGAATTCTATTATCGATATCTTATTGCTAGTTCGTTCGTTCGTTCGCGATGTCTCGTCTGTGCTTCGCCTCGCGGTCGTCAACATCCCTCTTCGTCAACGTCGCTGCAGCTGCTTTCGTCGCGGCATCCGTCAGCGGCGCCGAGTGCTAGCACCTTGTTCCTCCTTTGCTGGCGCTGCCTGTCACTGGACGGCGACGTCTTCACCGCTCTTCCGGCGTCCACAAGAGCTCCAGCGCCGACGCTCGTCAGCGTCCGAGGAGGAGGAGGAACAGAAGAAGACTGCTGTTTGGCCGCCGCCGCCGCCAGCGTGGGGGCGGCTGCCACCCCCATGACGCTCCAGCCGCCTCCACCCTCCATGGATGCTTGTGAGTGCTTTAGCTTGGCCGGCCGGTCCATCGTTCGGAGGTGCCGCTGCGACAGTAG
Organism: Laupala kohalensis; assembly: GCA_002313205.1. Lineage (NCBI taxonomy): Eukaryota > Metazoa > Arthropoda > Insecta > Orthoptera > Trigonidiidae > Laupala > Laupala kohalensis. Next base: position 4,313 of record NNCF01133991.1, on the reverse strand, counting down.
TGCGCGTGTGATCTGCCGAGTGCCGTGGAGGAGGTGGGGGAGGGGAAGCCGAGGACTTCTTCCGCGCCCTTCGTCTACTACCTCCTGGTCTCGCACTTCCGGGTAACGCCACGGCGGCGGCGCGCAAGGGTCTTTGCCCTCGAGATCAAACCCCCCTTGTCCTACCCCCCGCCGCCGCCGCCGCCACCACCGCCGCTCTTGTCGGCTGGAACAGGCCCATTCATACAGAGAGCGACGCCTACCGTCATGCAGCCCCTGGCGCGGAGGCGGGCGACCTATCGCCTCAGCCCGGAAGGAAGAAGAAGCCACCGACCGACCCGCCGCCGCCTACGGGGGTTGGGGAGGGATTTTGAGGCGGAAGGGGGAAAAGGGGGGGGGATGGCGGCGCTGGCGCAGACGAAGGGTCGCCCCGTTGGCCCACCCCACCCTCCGGCTGCGGCAGGTGCAACAATCCCTACCCCTTCCACTTTCACTTTTGTTCCAGGAGCGAGTGTTATGAAAGAATGTCGATTGGATTAAAATGTTTCAAGAAATAGAAATTAATGTTGCAGTAAAAATAATTCGTGCTATAATCTTGCTTCACTATGAAGAGGCAGTGATGAATTATTATCTGTCATGGTTTCCCAATGTTGTCGAATAATATAATAAAACATTTTTGAACAGTTGGTACTTCCTACGCGTTCATTGAAGAGAAAGTTAGAGATAGGAGAAAGAAATTGATTTCGAGATTTTGGGGTAATTTTGGGTTTTATGAGCCGCTATATGTGGAGAATTCCAATTTTTTTTGTTAAATCTTCTTTTTTTAACTTTATGTGCGGTATCATTACATACACTGAAGAATTTAACAATATCAAAGTGCAGTGGTGTAGATTCAGCTTATTGCACATCCAGTTGTTGAATGATTATAATGAATTGAGTTGTCAGAATTAAAAATAAAAAATTATTCACTTAGGAAAATATAATGCGTAACGCGACCATAAATGTTGACTTTCTTTTGTATCAACGCAAAATAAAATATTTCTAAATTCACTACAGGTTAAATAAAATGCTACTGATGCAAAATATTTCTCTATGTTATCATATTAGGAGTATATAACATCATTCACTTGAGGGTATTTGTGTTGATACGGTGTAAAACTTCAATCCAATGATCCTCATTTAAGGGTTCAACCTTTTGTAATATATTGAATATAATTAAACAAAATATTAACGAAAAATAAAATGGGACAAACAATATTACTTAAATTTTAAAAAATGTTTAAATATCAATTCGATTCTTTAAATTTTAAAAATCTCGATTCTTATTATCCTTACTCGCCGGTACTTGGTTCTAATGCTTTTCACTGTTTTTTTAAGTATGTTAATCCACGAATGCACATGCTTTACAAATTTATAGTAATAAAACGATTTGAAGATTATAAGTAATTATTGCGTGTTCATACGTCAAAGATGTTTGTTCCTGGACTAATTGTTGAATTACTTACGTCAATAAAATAGTGATCAGTATCTACGAATGATAGAAAAAAATAACACTTTTCAACCAATGTTTGCTTACAGTCATCTAGATAACAGTTTTCTCCTTCTCCGCAAAAACGAAACAAATAAAATAAAATAGGAATAATATATTTTATTATTTTATTTCATTTTTATATGTAGATAACAATTCTGACTTACATATTCGTTTGGGAGCATTGCTATGGATGAATTATCAACAAGTCTAAATCCGACTTTTCCTTTTCGCTGTTCGCTTTCGTTCCAGTACAATGATTCCAAGAACGGTAGTTATAGAATCATAGCGTAGGCATATGATGATAGATGTGTAGAAAAATAACGTAATGCTCGGAACAATTCAATGTGTAATTATGCTCAGAAAAGATGAAATTCATTCAGTTGAGAATACTTCTCTATAGTTGTGTTATTGCTGATATCAATGATATAATACATCCTCGTTCTCGACAATTTATGTCCAATTTCTTCGATTCAGTTTTTGTATCGATTGTCCACAGTATTTTATGTTCATTCCTATTTAAATCTAATGGATTTCGTGCGTGTAGGTGTATACTTAAAATACGTTTCAAAACTCGGAAAACTCACAGAGAAATAGTTTGTGAAGTAAAATCATTTGATACGTCAGGAGTGTGTTAAATAAAGCAAACTACAAGAATTAAAAATTAATATATTCACGGGAATGAGTCACGAGATGTTATTTATACAAACAATTGATAAATTACTGTTCATCACAAAAAGATAGAACACTACCATAATGTTGGTCTTCTTTCTTAGAATATTTTTTATTATTCAAATTATTATAAATGAGTTACAATATGATGCAGTGGGGTCGCGTTGCAAAAATTTTGGGGAATAAAACGTCGACATGCAAATGTCAAACATTTTCACATATTTTCGTTTTCAGTTCTAACTTCTGCTGTTAAATTTCATTCCTCTGTTTCTACTAAGTAGCCCGTCATTTATTTCATTTCATTTCATTTCATTTCAAAAGCAAAAGTATTCGGCGTTACCCGGAATTTTAAAACAAAACAAAAACTTGAAACAATCATTACTGGACATTTAAAATCGTTGAACACTTCACAAATAAAACATAAAAATAAAAATAAAATTTTTGTGTTGTTAAAAGAAAATACGAAAAATCACACGAACATTTTAAAAAATTGTTTTTTAGCTCATTTTGCTCCCAACTTTCGTGATATTAAATTTTCACTTCCAAAATTAAATACCGCGAAGACCTTCTAAAACATATACAATTTTCAGAATTGTACGCAGTGGCGAACTGTGGTTGGAGGAAGGGGGAGGTGAGAGGGGCCTCCGACGAAGGAGAAAAAAAAGGAATATTTTTAAAGTAAGATCTGCGGAAAATGCAATTAAATGATAAACGGGCGGAATTGAAGATCGAAGAAAGAAGTACAGGGTCTGGTTTTTTATTGGGGTTTTACAGCTCGCCGACATCGAGGTCATTAGAGCCCTAACAATTTTGTACAGACAGGGCAAATTTTGGACAGGGTAGGAGCTTTTATAGATATAATAGGAGCTTTTAACAATGCTCAATGGGATAAGAGAATGAAAAAAAATAATGGAATACAAGGTTAGTAAGCGTAAATATAACACATTAGTGAGTCAATACCAATACAAGGACGATTATTTAGATATAGGAGGTGATAAATTATCAGAGAGAAATAATAAGGGATGTCCACAGGGATCACACTTTGGTCTACTATTTTGGAATCGATCAATACATGGATTAATATTCACAATTAATTAGAAAGGCGTATTGTGTATTGGTTGTGCTGATGACTTGGTTAAATTTGTGGAAGGAAACACTCGTAAGGAATTAGAAATAGAAATGAAGAATTTTCCGATTGTGCAATGACGGGTGTAATGAATATGGTTTGGAAAAAACAAGGAAAAAACTTTTGAGAATAGTTTTTTGAATGAAACAAAAAAAGAAACCCAATTTTCAAAATTTCACAAGAAAACATAAAATAGTTAGAGAAATAAAATGTTTCGTTGTGAAATTAGATGAAAACTTGACGAAATGAATAATACTTTTGAGAAAGTTAGAAAGCTGTTTTACAGCTTGTACGAGTTGATATGAGTGAATGTAATTAACGGAGAAAAGAATTACGAGAAGAGTACAAATGAGCACTAGAACAGATAATTGTGTATGGCAGTAATGTTTGAGGGCATGGAAGCAAGAAGCAACATTATTTGTATTACAATATTTTCGGACATTATCCATCGTCTTTATATGTTTATATCTTCGCAACATGTGTATTTTCGTTTTGCAATGTTTCGGACGTTCTGTCAGTGTCCGTCCTCAGGCGTCCGGTAGCACCGGTATTCGAACCAGGGCACTTTGTTTCTTAAGACAAGGACGTTTCATTTCTGCTTTTGACTGTTCATTAACGTAAATGTTAAATATCTATTGTTCATAGACGTGCAATGCACCAACAACCATAAATAAAAATAACGTTTTCCAGAGAAGTAAGAAAAAAGGCAAACATACTTTGTACATACATGGAGTAGCCTCGTTAAAAACTAATTCATTAAAAAATAGCTACGATTTTTAAAACTTCTTTATGTGTAAATGTATTTGCATTGGACATATAGCTTGTAGGTGTGTTGTATAAAGTCCATTTAAAAAAGTTAACTATACTATGAAGATAATATGTTTTTAGCGTCCTTATATACTACCACTAGAAAATAATTTTACGTTTTTTAGATGTATTTAAACCTATAATGGTCGCGCGTAATCGTCTATTTATTATGAATGTTTTCATGTCAGTGAAGCGTGCGTT
>NNCF01133985.1:74154-100374 GCA_002313205.1 Laupala kohalensis | reverse complement strand
AATATTTTTAATACGTCAAAATAAAAATTAATATAATTTTAGCTAGCCTGATTTGTTATTGAATGCCCTACTGGGGCAATGAAAATAATTCAATTCCAGCATTCGCACAAATTCTTAGAAAATTCGAATGACAATGGGTTAAAGTAACATTAAATTAAAGATTTATTATTTCAATAGACGCTGCCTTACATAAAATTGCCAGACAAGAGCCTTATAAAAAACCGCCTTTACCCGAAGGAAAAACCCGGGACATAATGTGCAGAAGTTACTTTGAGCGCTCTAGTCTTGTATTTCTCACGTCTTAGGTTCCTGCAACAACACGCTGTCTCGTTGAGCGACTTGCAACACGTGCATCCCAGTCTCAGCGGCCTGCGCACTCTCCTGGGGAGCTTATCTCTGCCCCGCGGGNCGAAGTAGGCAAGACGCCGTCTCTACTCAGCACGTCCCCTCGCGTGACGGGGCTGGGCGGCGGCGGCGGCGGCGGCGGCGGCGGCGGCCACTGACACCATCCTGGCGGCGGTGGCTGCCGCTCCGTCCCCGGCCGCCTCGCCCCACCACGCGGCGCTGCTGCAGTCGCTGTCCAAGGCGCAAGGAGACGAGCTCATGCACGTGACGGAGGTGTTCTCGGCGCTGCAGGAGCTCGAACACATGTCCTCGAGGAAGCCCTCGGTGCTGGAAGCGTTTGTCGAGGTATGAATTTGTTGTTTTGTTTTTTTTATTAAGTCACCAATTTTTTTTTTTTAATCTCTTTGAACTTGTCAACATTTTGATGTATGTAATATCATTATCAGGGCTACAGTAATGAAATGAGATGAAAATACACACCAAATGTACAAACAAATAAATATTAAACAAAAATTACAAACAAATAACAAAAATAATTACTGACTCAGAATACAAAATTTTGCATTACTAGTTCAGAATTACTAATTTCGAAATTTTTCACCCATCCTAACAATGACCTAATTTAAGAACAGTTAAATTAACAAGAAGTGAAGAACGTATAATTATCAAATGATTTTATATCTATTATATTTATTTATCAATACATAAACAGACTTTGTCCATTACAAGAAATGTAACAAGCTTCAGGTTAGTCTTGATTTGTGCCTTACAACTAACAACAGAAGAGACTTGCATAATTTGAAAAAATAAATATTTCCTTTAAGAAAACATCAACTGAACAAAAAAAAATCATCTTTGTGTAACATCATGAAAGTTTATTTCATCATCCAAAAAATAAAACAAAAAAAATAATAAATTTTTATCAAATCAAATTAAACAGGTTAAGCTAAAGCTTAATTACACTCAAAGAAATTCTTTGTCAGTAGTTTAATCAGTGTGACATATCTAGAAAATTACCAAAGGTAACATCTCTTGTTTCTCACTGAAAATTCAGTTCAAAGGTAACACTTTCTGTGTATGGGGTTGTTATCTAATGGTTTTTAGTTTGTTTCTAAATAAAAAGGTAGTAAATCTTGGATGACTGTCCAAAATATATTAACAAAAAGACTACCACATTTAAGTTTGCCAGAGCAAATTTTTCATAATGCTTGAACATTATTAACAATCATGACAGTTTCCAGGGAGAGTAGATAGTAGTTAACAGCTACATCAGTATAGTCATGACAGTTCTTATCCATAAGTTTATCATCAATGCTGGCTAAATGTCTGAGAGCTTTATGCTGTATTTATGATAAAAAGTTACTTCTATTTCCATATTGTGGCCTCCAAATTTGAGAACCATTAGTTAATTTAGACCTTATTAAACTCATATGTGAAGTTCTAATAAAATTAACATTTTCGAAATTTCTAGTATTTTTTGACAATAAAATAAAGTTTTAGAGAAGCTGCATTTTCAATATAATCAATGTGCTCTTAGAAATTAAGTTTGGCATTGAATATTATTCCTAGGTCTTTGATGGATTGCATTCTACTTAAAGTTTTATTGTCAATTGAATAGTTTAATAGGTTGGGGAAATGTTTTCTGGAAAAGGAGAGAGTTGAGCACTTGTTAAAGTTCCGAATTAGTCCATTGACATTACACCAGTTGACAACTCTTTCAGTACCAGCTTCATTTAACATATCAATGCTATATTTAAAAGATGTATAAATATATTTGTGCTTTGCATGCTATATGGTACAAACTGTGGGAAATGTAAAAACAAGATTGAAAGAGATAACAAAGAAATGTGTGTTATTTCATTTCATGGCTTGGATAAAGATCATCTAATGCTCTTGGATTCTGGATAAAGAAAGGAGGTATTATAAACAATACATATCACTAATGTCATACATTAAAATCACACCGGAATGTAAATTCTAGATTTTAAGTCTCATACTTGTTAGAATAGTAATTCATAAAATATTTTCCATCTTATATTTTATGTCATGGGACATTTCATAAAGATATTAAACTTTTTGCAAGGTACGATTCATGATTCACAAAACTTGTTCTTGAACGCCATATTTTTATGTACTGTTATGTATTTTAAACAAATCAAGCAATTTCCTAAATAATATTAATATTCTACTATTGACAGATAGATACAAAGTAAAACATACTTGTACTGTACTATAATGTATAATGTGTTATAAAACAATTTGTATAAAAAAAGTAATTATACTCTTTTTTGTACTCCTAGTCAGTGACTTGACTAACTAGGAGTTCTTGTACTATCTGTAGGATTTTCATTCATTGTAGTCATCGCAACATAATGAATTAAACTCAATGATTTGTGTTTCTAATTTAACTCAAAAAGATAAGTGTGTCCTAATGAATATTATTTCCTTATGCTCCAAATTTCAGGTTCTGTCCGACTTGCTTGTCTCTCCTGCTGGTAACGTAAGAGGTTTGGCCCACACGTTGGTGCTCCGCTACCTGCGCCACGACCCGTCAGGCACGCAAGCTGCTCCTGCCCTGGCTGCATTCACTCGCTGCTTAGATAGCGAACTCCCAGACGTGTTGGCCACAGCATTGGATCGGATGCCTGAAGTGGCTGTTTGTGCCCAGGAACATGCTTTACCCCTGGCTCAGAAAGCTTTCCGTCTGGGGATGTACTCGAGTGTCAATGCTATGCCGTGCATAACGAAAATGATATCTCTACTTAATGTTCAGACTGGATGTTGAGACTGTATTAAAATAGACTGCTGTTTCTGTGGTTGCAAGTTCTGACAGAAACAGATATGATGAATTGGTCAAACATTCAAAGTATGTAACTGAGATGAGTATGTTTACTTTGGTTGCAACTACCTCTGCAGAACATAGAAGAACAAATCTATGTTGTATTTTATTGGAAATTTTAGTGTTAACATTTGTTATTATATTTATTTGGTCTCTTTTTTTTTCTCTTCAGCTTAACTGGTTAAGTATTTTTAGTAGGTTTCAAAAGGCATTTCTCTTTTTGTAGTAGATGAGCTCTCCCAAGAATAGCTCTTTGAACTTTGGATAGTTTTGACTATCCAGAGGTATTCAACAGATTGTCTTATATATTTGCTTTCTGTTATTTGGTTCCGATGATAATAGGGCATACTGTTGTCTTCATTTCCCACATTCTTGAGCATTCAATAGACAAGTCTTCATACTTGAGGAATTTTTCTGCCTCTTTGCTCACAACATCCAATAATTTGGAACATTATCAGGCATATTTGCTACGAATACTCTGTCTGTATTCATTGGATGATCCCCTAAGAGTAGTGACTTTCTCATTGGATCTCATCTCTCAGAAACTGGTTTATCTTTCCATTGATTTTCTTCCTTTGTAAGCACAAAAGTTTTACATATATTGCAATGTATGTACCTATATTTTCTGTTGTGCTTCAAGTACTAATTTTTTTCCAAAACAGGGTATCGTGCAGCTAGGTCTGTCATCTCTTGTTTCTTTTTGCATAATCGGCTTTGGCCTTCCATATCCTCACTTAGTCCCATTTTTTTCTTCATGTTTGGTCCTATATAGCAGTAACCAGAACTTCCATTTCTCCTTTTAACCGTGCAGAATGCATAGTCGATTTGCTTCCAAATCCAATTGCTTATGAATCCGTAGTGCAAGGTTGCACGGATGACACAGGTCATTTACTTTAGAAGTAGAAATTTAAGTTGAAGAAGAACATTTTATTGACTTTGTTGAATTAGTAAGTATATAAAAAATATCTCCAATTGATTACTGTAACAATTTGTCGGCCACACTTACTTTTTTAAACACAAACTAGTTCTGGAAACTATCTTCCATCCTCTACCTCTACAGACTCAGAGCGTATGACCGATGTATTATTGCAATAATTTATTATAGTGACTCTGCAGTGAATTCCCGAAGTTATTTACGTCGTCTAATTGAATTTTTCGTACACGAGTTTTTTGTAAAATAATTTACAACTATTAAAACTACTTACCAAATTGGTTGCTTCCAAATGGAACCTTTGATGTCTCGTGGATGACACGTATCCTCCATTTTTAAATTACCAATATTAATGAATATTTCTTAATACTAAGTAACTCCTTTCTGTCGATAAATTCAGTTTGTTTATCTAAGTTGTTTATACACTTTGCAACAATATTAAATTACTTACAGAGTAATGATGCATGTGGGATAGAGGCTAGACAACCAATGATGCAATACATGTTTTAAGTTCATTAATCTGAATGCATGCTGTGTTGCCGTGAATACATTGAGAAAAGAAAGTTCTTCTTCACATAGATGACTATTGTCATCCATGTGACCACTGCAAGGTTAAATAACCTTTCTTTGCTATATTTATCTCAGTTGTTCATTGCAGTGCTCTTCTATTTGTATTGTGACTGGTAGCTTGTCATCGTCAAGTAAATCTACTTGGAACCGTATTTACCCGCATATAGTCCCCACCCTTATTTTAGGATGCAAAATTAAGAGAGAGAAAAAGTTGATACAATCAAAGTCTTTCTGTAGGGAAATGTTTATTCAGTATCCATGTGAAATGGTTGGCTCTGGTAAGTGCAATCGTAAAGACTTTAAAATGAAAAGCTAACTGATGCAGTTCAACTGCTCCTCTCGATATCTCCAGATCCACAAGGACTTCAGCTCTACTTCGAATTCTCATGCGACTGTTTTATTTTCACGTGCCTCGGCATGATTTAGAACTGACAGTTTGAAGTTCGACTCGAAGCATCTTCGATCGCCCAACTTTGATGCATCGAAGAAGATTCTTGTTTATTGAGAAAATCGTGCGTCACGGTCAGCACAGTGATGGCAATCGGACAGTCGATCTATATCCTCACGATATGTATCTCCCATACTGTACTTCACCATTAGAACAGCTCAAGTGTTAATGGATTGAATTTTCATTTTTGATGTTCATATTCTATCTAACACTCCTCGAACATGTCTTGTGTATTCTCTTCCCACTTTTTCTGAATTCCTCTTTATTCATTGTTTCCTAACTATTTGTTTTGGAAACTTTGTTCTAAACTTCTGATTTTTGTGTTAATTATTATTATTAATAGTAATTGGAAATAATTATTACAGATCTTCTGTTCTTACATGTTTTTTTGTTGGAGATTATGATAATTTAGATATTGAAATGGAATTACGAACTTTCAAGAAAAAAGAAATAATTATTTCTTTTTCTTCTTTTCAAGAAGGTAGGGGGCATATATTTGTTTTAGAATATGCTTACAATGTAACCTCCGTGTTGTGGTGACATTTGAGACCCAGTCTAGCAATTTCCCTTCAGTCAGAACTTGCATCCACTCAAGCCCTTGCCGTGGTTTAGGCTTAGTGTGCAAAAGTCAAACGATGTGTTGACTGTGTGTTGCTTACAACACAGTAAAGGTTGATTATCAAAATGGCAATGTAGAAAGGAAGGAAGGAATGAAGGAAAACAAAACTGGTACTCAAATTTGATCTGTATTTTTAAAGTGTTTTAACTTATCATCCACCAAAATGAATAAAAATCAGTAGCTGACTTTGTGTGTGTGTGTGTGTGTAATGGTACAAAGAAGAAAAATCAATGTATGAATCAATACATTTACATTCACAAATAATTTACCGTAGTAAAATTATTTATTTATTTATTTATTATGATATTCAAGACTTCCCTGTAAATAAGTTCCTTAACTCTTTTCAGTACAAACACTGGGATGGCCTGCGTAGTTTTCTGTCCACTATGGGTCAAGGACGAAGCATGAAGTGTGGTTTTTGTGTCATATGCACATATATACACAGTGATGGACTATCTTCCTGCAATCCAGAGTTATTTTCACAGTATCGCTATGCTGTGGTGATGAACCTTTACAGGGTTAGAAAAGTGGTAGTATTCGTCTATTTTCTTTGGGCAAAACCCGAATGGTGAATGTATGTGTGTTGAGCTTTCTCCACCAGTTTTGATTTCTAGAATAGCTTCTGGGCGTTACTACTGTCGTGGATTAGAAGACTAATAAATTCCTAATGTCATGCATCAAGAGAAATTCATGCATGAAGGATTGTGATTTGACATTTTTATATTTCAACATTCCAAGGAATATTTTGTACGAGTTCTATGCTGTGCATAGCAAAAGCATATTGTAGTATACGTGAGATACTACCATTCATGTGAGACCACAAATATTCTGTTTGCATCTGTTTATTACTTGATGGTGTTAGAAGTCGTTTGGCGATTATGACTTAAAATATCAATAATTATTGACGTGAAAAACTATTTCTATTATTTTTTTAAGCGTCCCTGTGTTGGATTAATTGTCTTCTATGTTTGTGTAATATATTACTTTTCAGAACTATACTGCCTTGGCTGTTTTTGTGTATGCCAAAATTTACAAAAATACATGTTGTTACAATTATTAAATTTTATTGACGATACTGCTATTGTACATGTGCTGCAAAGTGTGAATGTAAACTCTTTATTTGTAAGCTTTGTAGTTTGGACTTGTAAGATCTTGTTTATGATGATGAAAGAAGAAGAATATAGAATTCTATTACCTACAGTGCAATTTTTCATTTCATTTGACTTTTTATTTTTATTTTAAACATCTTAAAATTTGTATGCGGACACAATAATACAGTAGTATAACAAAAATTACTATTTAATATTCAAATGATTTACATTGTCTCTATAATGAAAACCAGTTATCAAAAATAGAGTACTTTCTGGATTTTTTAAAAGCTTGAGTTTTTTGAACAATGTTGTTGAAAGTGTATTAATTTTTTAAATAATTTTTGATGGGGATCACCAGGCATTCCTAAGAATTATTTGACTTTATGCTGGGTCTTCACTGTTTTAGATTCAGAGAGCTACCTGCAATTGAGAGGATTTCTTGGCGACACTGCACTAGCTACTCACGGCACTCAATGTTTCATGGCTTACGCTACTATGACCTAGCACAATATACTTGTTTCACAAGTATTACAATTCTAAACAAAAATATTTCCTATTCTTTAGTGAATAGGGAGTTAAATCATTCTTTATTTCTTAATTCCTAAACCTACAGACCTGATGCATTGGGATTTGCTTGGCGAGACCACGAGTGCTGGTGGCAGAGTATAAGGGATGTGGAAATGAGAAATAGAGTTCCAAATAAGTTTAATTGCAGGACCTGATTCTTACAAACAGAGTCGAGCGAAGTCTCAGTTATTGAGCAAGATAGTAGTATAAAATATTTGCTATAAATTAGATTGCTACAACTTATCATTTTTCATAGAACTATCATGAAAGCAATATAAATATCAACAAAAAAGATTATTTGTCTTTTCAATGTTTTGACCTGACTGAACGACCTTAAGTCTGATGGTAATTCCTTTGTGTGGAGAGAACCTTAGAAACTGGGAATTTATTATTTTATCAGGATTCAGTATTGGGAGATAGATATATATCAGAAACGCCTTATGGTATCACAGCTAGTAATCAGCTTAAAATACTTCACAAACTTAAACCTGAGTGTCCACAACAAAATATTGAGTGATCACAAACCATTCAGTTTTTGTCATGAGAAGCGTTTTGAGAGCACAAGCTCCCATCATCTGCTGACTATAAGGTGGTCCTCTGGTGACAAGTGGATGAATGTTGAAATCAAGTTTCTTTGTGAAAGGAACTTCAAAATTTAAGTCTCTTCTTGAATAGGTGTAAGGACACCCTCTCTCAAACCAACTGTGAATATGCCCACAAAAACATGTATATATAAATTATAGACTAACATCAACCTTATGAATTGTTATCTTTAATTTAACAAAAAATTTCTTAATGATAACAAAAATTGGGTGCAACATATTGAAGTAACAGTAAAAAGGTCCATTTTGATTTGAGAACTATTTTTATATTACTTTTTGAATTTTAAATTTAGAAATCGTTTTCAGTCATATTTCTATTTGAAAAAAAATAAACATATTTCAACCTCTACAGCAAAAATCAAAATTGAAAAGAAAACCCTCTTTACTCCAACATGCTCCAAGGTTTTCCATTATAATGGTGACAAACTACAAAATAAAATTTCATGCACGAGGGGGGACCGATAAGTATCGAAATAGATAAACATTTCATGGCATTTTATTTGATCGCCCAGAAGACGTGATTGTCAAAAGACTTATTCAAAGGTACTGAAGCTGAGGCAATATCATTTCTCCTCGCACCTATTTCCTATTAATACGCGTGGCATAGACAGCATAACTCAGAAGTTTTCAGATTTTACCGAAGTGAAAGACCGCATACTTTCATTCCCTCCAGTTGTAAAATGCAATCGATTTTNGGCATTTTATTTGATCGCCCAGAAGACGTGATTGTCAAAAGACTTATTCAAAGGTACTGAAGCTGAGGCAATATCATTTCTCCTCGCACCTATTTCCTATTAATACGCGTGGCATAGACAGCATAACTCAGAAGTTTTCAGATTTTACCGAAGTGAAAGACGGCATACTTTCATTCCCTCCAGTTGTAAAATGCAATCGATTTTTCATAGAATAGGTAATTTTAGCTGGAAAAAACATTTTGTATGTGAGTTGTGGCAGCACTGCAGTGCATACTTCTGGCATACATACATACATACAACCGCGCGCACAACCTCCGTGTGAATTATAGTTATTGAGGGTTATTGGTCGGGCGCCGTGGAGTTTGTTGCAGTTCTTGAATGAAAATCACCATTTACAGCATGGGGAAGTGGAACAACGAACTTCTAACGGCGAGCTAGCGCTGTACGACCACATCCACAAGTGCATACACACGATCTAGCGCTATGTGACAGTGATTTATGGCTCTGTCGTAATGTCTAAGAAGGTTGTGGCGTACTTTTACAACCCGGATGTGGGGAATTTTCATTACGGGCCGGGTCATCCAATGAAACCTCATAGATTATCAGTGATAAATAGTTTAGTTTTGAACTATGGTTTACACAAAAAAATGCAGGTATTTCGTCCGTACCGAGCTGACGTTTACGACATGTTAAGGTTTCATTCCGACGAGTACATAGAATTTCTCCAGCACGTCACTCCTCAAAACCTTCACGATTATTCCAAGTCGCCCAGTCAATTCAACGTTGGCGACGACTGCCCCGTGTTTGAAGGACTGTTCGATTTCTGTTCAATGTACACTGGTGCTTCTCTGGAGGGAGCCATGAAGTTAAATACTGGTCGTTGTGATATAGCTGTTAATTGGTCAGGAGGACTTCACCACGCCAAAAAGTGTGAAGCTTCGGGATTTTGTTATGTGAATGATATTGTTATAGCAATATTAGAATTGTTAAAATACTATGCCCGTGTTTTATACATTGATATTGATGTTCACCACGGGGATGGAGTGCAGGAAGCGTTTTATTTGACTGATCGAGTTATGACTGTATCATTTCACAAGTACGGGAACCACTTCTTCCCCGGTACAGGTGATATGTATGAAATCGGAAGAGAAACTGGAAGATACTATTCCGTCAATGTCCCTTTGAAGGAGGGAATGGATGATGCCAGTTACTTAAGTGTTTTTAAACCTGTAATATCTAGTGTCATGGAATTTTACAGACCTACAGCAATTGTGTTACAATGTGGAGCGGATTCCCTTGCTAATGATCGTTTGGGATGTTTCTCACTATCAACTAAAGGACACGGAGAATGTGTTACGTAAGTAAATCCTTTGTTGGTGCGCTTCCTTATTTATTTTTGTACCAATTTTTTGTGATGAATCTGCTGTATAATAAATATATGTTGGTGCTTGACAGATTTTCAAAGTGACATTAATTTTTTCCATCTTGCTTGTGAGTAATAAACTGTAAGTGTAATATTTTGTTTTCAACATTTTTTATTATCACATTTTATAGAGTACCGTTTTGCATTTTGGAATTTGTGCTGTGTTTCAGGTTTGTCCGTGATCTAGGTGTTCCATTGCTGGCTCTTGGTGGTGGGGGGTACACATTGCGTAATGTAGCTCGATGTTGGACATATGAAACGTCTCTTTTGGTCGAAGAATCGATAAGCAATGAACTCCCATACACTGAATACCTTGAATACTTTGCTCCCGACTTCACGCTTCACCCTGATGTTGTGACCAGACAAGAAAATGCTAATACTAAACAGTATCTTGAAGCCATCACTAAATATGTCCATGATAACTTAAAAATGTGTGCACACTCTCCGAGCGTTCAAATTCAGGATGTTCCTGACGCTGTGTTTCCGGAATTGATTGATCGGAGCAATGAACCAGAAGCTGATCCAGATGTTAGACTACCTCAAAATGAAGAAGATCGTCGTATCCAGCCAGATAATGAATTTTATGATGGTGATACCGATCAAGATAAAGGAGAGTCTAATAACCCATGAGGGTTAGTGTGAATTAGGTTCGCATTCTATGAGATATAATACTATTAACATTAACACAAAAAGAAAAAAATGTTTTGTAGATCATGGTTTTATGAAGAATTTCTAATTGTGATGTCTTGTTATTGGAAGAGAAGCTGCAATATCTTTAAATATTGTAACTTCAGAACATATTTCTTGGGGCATTTTCTATTTCTATGATTCTGAATGGACTCAGTCTTGGGTCTGTGCATAGGACTAATCATTATCTTTCCTAATTTTCACGACATGTATCTGAGAACTCTCGCATCTGTTCTTACGTGTTCAAGAGTGTTTTGACAAAAGCTGAAATTAGTCAAAAGTTTTTGTTGTGAATGACCACTTACCTAATCTAAATGATTATGGACTTTTGAATAGAACACATATCTGTTGTCCTGATAAAATTTTTCTCTGAATTTTGAATTCTGCTGCACAAATACAGGATCCGGCAGAATGATATACCCTTATAGAACTGGCCACTTATGTGCTGTATTGATATATTGCACTGGTGTCCTGTGTCTGAGCGGCACAAACTATGCGCCATTTTGTTGCTAACATGGCGGGGGTGGTAAAGATCTTGTGTGTGTCTCGGATAGTTATTTCAAATATGGTGATTTTATATGATTATTTTGTTATCATTACGTGTAAGTCAACACGAAAGAAATCCAAAGAATATTTTCTTGTATTTCCTATTAATATGAATTATATCTGGTATGTAGACCTACTAATCGCATTGTGTGGTAGAGAAATAGCCTTACCAGATCATAAATTGCTTCACAATTGCGTCATTTTGCACCAAATTTTCCATACTCCCACACCCCTCTGAGATCTAAAAAGAAATCCTGGATCCACCTCTACTTACCTGTACTTGTCAGAAAACCATGTTGTGGGTAAGCAGTTTCTGATAAACTGGTTCAGCTGTAAAGCGGAAGTCGCGCTATAGACTTCACTGTAATCAAACACCAAGGACATCCAGCTGGTGAACACTTGTAAGATATCATCTTCAGAATTCATTGATGTGGTAAAAGTGAGTGTAAAACATTGTGCTGCATATTTTGATTATGATCTATAGTGACATTTTATTGCTATTTCGAAAAGGGTGTATCATTCCACCAGATCCTGTATAAATCACTAATGGTTTCTATAAAACCTAATAAGTGATTTGGATTAAGTCTTCATAATTGCACATTTTCTATAGTGTTACTTATTTTATTACGGTTTCTTAAGTGTGGCAGGTGTTTTTACTTTTTAATAATTTTAGTGTATTCGTTAAAGAGTTGGAAAGTTTATAACTGTGGCTCGGAATCTTCACTGGAACGAGACATGCATTTTTAAAATCTTGTTGTTTAAGGAAATTTCCCTTGAAATGTGTTCTGACCCAAAGACAACCCTAGGAAATTTGTTGTTTTTGTGAGTTAATGGTAATTGTATTATTTTTTCTACTGAGAAAATCCTAACAATGGTTCAGTTAAATCATTTTTGGTTTCTGAAGTAGGTTGAAAACTTATCCAAATAAGGTTCAACATGCCTCGGATAGGGTTGTAAAATGTATGGTGAGAAGAATAGTGGAAAAACACCAAAGTCCACCCATTGAAGAGAATCATACTTGAAGCTATGCCAAATCTTGAAACTTTATGTACTGTGTGCAAATCTCTTTGTTACTTTATACTTTTATAAATCCTTCTCTAAATTATTAATTGTGGTGTTTGAAACCTATCTTGTGTTTTGATGGGATTTAGATTGTCCAGGTGACACCGTGTCAAAATATAAAAACTTAAATGTTTGGACCATCATACTGTGGCCTTCTTTAAAGCAATTCAAAGAAGGCCACAGTGTGATAATTGAAATGTCAGCGTTTTATATTTAGACGGGGCATCACGTGGACAACCTAAATTCCATTGACTCTGGCCACTGAAACCTTCGCAATCATGTCTGTTGTTTTCATCAAATCAATTCCCTCTCCCCGAGGGTGTACCCACCGAGCGCTGTGTTTTAGAGGTTGTTTACGGGTATTCTGACATTCATAACTTGAGTTTCATGATTTTTGAGGTTTGCCGCTATTATCATGTTGTATCAGTGAACATATACTTAATTTATTTCAGTTTAGTTTCTTTTGTGTACCTGAAGTTTGTGGTCTCTTTGCAAAAACTTGACTTGACTAAGGAAGCAACTTTGTGCCAAATTCAAGTGCGCAAAATTTTGCTGCGGGATCCTATATTGCATCGAATGTGGATGCTGTTATTTATTTTTACCTTTATCTTTAAAGATGTCTGTAAGTGAGTATGTAAGTATGTGTGTGTGTGTGTGTGTGTGTGTATGTAACTTCCCATGTAATACCAAAGCAAAAGGACTTGCTCAATCTGAAGTGAGGAGAGAAAAGCCATGTGATACTTACACTACCAAATAATTTGGTGGTATCTAAAGAGTGAGATTTTCTTAGTATTGTGTTTTTAGGAAATCGTATTTATTTATGTAGGATAATGGAGGCATTTACTCCACCCACCAAACACTTCAAAAGGCAATGGCCGTGAGACTCAAATGTGCTGTGAGTTTTTTTATTGATAATTTTTTAATGGCATGGCTAATTGCTGTTTTTTAATTTTTTGTTACGTTTTGTATTATTTATTTTTCATTCTAATGAAGGCATCGCTTCTGTTGCAAATGCAAAACTTTGATTTAAGAATTGGGGTTTTGAGTGGTTAATGAATTCTTAGCATGCAATGCTACTTTTTATGGCTTAGGGAAACTTAAAATTTGTTTTCAATAAGTTAATTCTCGTGAGTTCTGTCTTTTGAGTATGTGACTCAAACTTGATGCAGCTATAGAAGAATGTTATGTTATCAAAAATTTTTAATTGTTCTGGGAGTAGTATTAATTATCTTTGACCTCTTTGTTAAAATTCCTTAAGATCTGCTATTAAATGTTTTGATTCAGCATTGTATTTCATGTGGAATAGGGGATTTTCCAATTCAATGATATACTATGCTTTTGTCTTTCTATAATGGTGGCCCTTTTTATCTTTCTGTAATGGTTTGGAAGAAGCTCGACTATTTTAGGTAGCGAAGGTAGATTGGGAGGCAAGGTGTTTTTATTTTGATTGCATTTTATTTATATTTTTATGCAATGAAAACCAAATTATATATTTATGATGGTGTTATGTTATAATTGGTATTTAATTGGCAAAATTATACAAAATTGTTATTTCTCTGTATATATTGCTGAGGGATGAGAAGTTGAGAACTTTAACATATTTGTATTGTTATTCCTTGCTGTGCTGGATGTACCACCTTCGCTCTGAATTGGTGGGTAGAAATGGGTGACGCCTAAGGCTCCCCAAATGCTACATGTAAATTAATTCATTTTTCTTAACCGTTGTTCTGTGTATTTTGAAAACAATATTGAAATTTTAAGAACATGTAATAAATTTAGAGAAGTGAAAAATGCTAGTTATCTTTGAGTGAACCTTTGAATATTAAAGTCACTGCTTCCTTTGCTGTCCTATAAGTCACTCTGCTTCCCTGTAAAAAGTGTCTGCTGAGATGTCCAGGGTTGCCAGCCTCAGAACATAGCACATAATAAATTGAAATAAATTATACATTTTTCTAACAATAATGCTCTTTACCTAGCATAATTTTTATATTTTCAGTTGTTGTCCTAAGGGTCCTCTATTGACCTTGACGAGCCCTAAAGTCCAAAGAAAGAAAGAAAGAAAAGTTGTTTTCCTCTATCACTTCATATTTGTTGTTAAAGAATTATAGTATGAATAATCCAATTAGGAATATAATTAATATTTTGTCATACTGTACAATAAATGGAAAATCTTACTGACTCATGAAGTGATCAACAGATAAAAATATTTTGAGAATAGCTGTTGTGAACAATGGTGTGAACACAAATTTTAGTAAATACAATACGGAAGGTATGTCAAATCTGGTGTTTTGTATCTGTCTACGTTTTGCAAAATTATTCCTTACCTTCTTCATTGAAAATTTAAGGTCTTTCTAATTTGTTTCTCTTCAAGTTTCATTAGTTACCTACTCGCATAACCCTGAATTGTTTTCACACTTCTTAAGTAGGACCTCTGAGTTTACTTCCTAGTAAACACTTTAATTAATCTAAGTATATAAATTCAATGGTAACACATTAAAGATTGCATATGCTTCTTCCGTGTTCCCTACTCGTGAAGAAGATGTGTTAACTTTCGGTCAGGTGAAAACAGTGACTAGCTGGAATACACTTGTGGAAGGGGAATGGATGGTGTAGTGGTTACACCCTACGATCAAAGCAGGAGTCCCAGGTTCGATTCCCGGCTTGTCACCATTTTTACCTGACTGAAAGTTATCACATTAATAATTATAAAGATTCTTCCAGTTGCTTAATATGCAGGAATGAACACTTAAATACATTTATTATGTTTTGGGATATTTTTGAGGTAGCAGTACTGCTTTTAATAGTACATGTTCAACTGTGTAATTCGAGATGATAACTGTAATTTCAAGAAATAGAGTAAGCACAAGTTACCAAGTTTTACAGCAGATGCGAAATTATATTTCTACCGTAATTGAAACAGTATAATTGGTGCAAAACGTTAAATTATGACTACACTTTTCAATTTTGGTACACGGCAATTATGACAGAAATGTGGGGTGCTTTTCCTTTTCCACAACACAAGTTGCTATTTTACCAATCCCAAGATCAGAAGAGGGGTATACCAAGAGTTGCAACTATACTTTCATTTTGCCAGTCAGGTGTCTAGGTATGGAATCCACCAAAGTTACTTTAAATGTACAACAGAACAAGAAATTCAATCCAGGTATTTACTGAAAAACTATAACGTTTTATTTATTATGAAAAATATAGAAAAGAACGTGGTCTCATTTTCGAAGTCATTATTAGTTTAATTGTATCAGTTCACCAAGGTTGTTTTTCTATACTCTAGATTTCTATAAACTTTACAAATGCTTCCACTGATAAGCTGATCATGTGATTTTCAATAGCAAGAATTTTGAAGTAAAACTCTGTGTACGATGGGTAGTGGCGAAATGGCAGGGACTGATCCTGGCTATAGAACTTGTGAGAACGTTACAACCCATTGTCATATGGTACATGCGCACTTTGTTAAAGAAAATTTAGGTAGGTGAGGAAGAAAATATTTGTGGTTTCAAGTATCAATTTTATTTATAATAAGCGAGTCTTACAATTTAGAAAAATTTCCAAGGGTGTAGTGCTAAGTTTTGCATTTTGGGACATAACCAGTGTATCAATAACTGACTCGATATATAACAAGTGAATGGTCAGAAATAACCTGTCGAAAAATGTCCTGATATATTTTTGGTGGTAGGTGTCCATAATAGTAAGAACACAGGTAAAATATTAGTAGCTAAGATGCATTGGATTTTTTTAAATTGAAGGGAATTCCAAATTTTTATGAGCATTTTCTTTAGAAAATATGTACATTTGCTCTGGGAAGTTGCGATGTAACATGGCTACTGATATCAAGATGTGCCTATTTATTTTAGCATCCTCTTGACTCTGGTATTGTTCATGTCGTCATAGCTATTATTTACTTAGAAATTAGTTTCCTCTGCAATTACTCGTATTTAAGAATAGTTTTAATGCAGGAGATAGTGTGCTCTTTGGCAAGTGTTATTTAAATTAAATAGTCTAAAGTTAAAAGTATGAAATTAATGAATAAACTTAACATATTTCAGTATATTCATCTTGTCATGACAAAAGGTTTTGTTACTTTTATTCAACATGTTCTTACATTAAGATAGTTGTGTGCGTTTTTGCGGTAGAATCAAAATATATCAACTTGTCATGCCTGTAAAACAAACGTGTAAGTGTCAAACACCAAATTTATTTGCCATTGCCATCCTCTGAGGGTTGTACAAACCTTCTTTACGGGCAGTTTTTGTGTGGCATTTTCAACAATTAAAAAATACTTTGAATGAGTAAGCAGTTAATATTTTACCTGTGTACTTATTATTATGGAAATTTTATTGTTAAAAAAGCCCAGTAGGTTTTGACGTCACCTCCAACCATTCACTTGAGTAAATATGATAAATGAATGGAGAATTTGCAGTGGTGTGGAAAGTGATCACAGATACATAAGTAAATGAAAGGTGTGGTGGTAGATGTTAAAGAAGTGATGAAAGAAGCATTAAAGATGATATAACAAATTGAGGGATTAAAAAAAACAAACTAGAACATTAAGAAAATATAATAATGATAGCAGATAAATCTTTGTCAGGAAGGAGTCTACAAAAATGGATTAACTTGAAATCAACTGGAAGAGAATGTGAGTGATTTATTGTTTTTATGAAATTCACTGTGTGATTGCATTCCGTGTCAATTCATCCAGGTCATCTCGTCCACCATCTCAGAATTGTATGAAATTTCTCATACATTCTTGCAGATATAGGAAACCACATCAAATTTTAGCTTTTTATCTCTTATTCTTTTAGTTTTAATGGTTTTCCAAGTTTTGAAAATTCAATGGATCAATCAAACGGAGATCGCGAAACACAACTTGCCAATCTTTCAGGAAAAAATTGTGACTTACATTTTTCATCAAATGACTGTGAAACTATGTTAGAAAAAAACACACAATACATGCAAGTAATAACTATAAACACCGGAAAAAATGTTCAATTTCAATTTTTCTCTTGTTTTTTTGTAGAAACACGTCGTCACGTAAAAGTTTTTGGAGTCCTAAAAACTTAGGTCATTGGAGCCCTAAAAACTCATACAGGCAGGGAAAATGCAGTTACGCACTAAGGAGAGCCAACATGACTCTCCCCGTGTGTGGGACTCACCGAATGACTCAACCAAACTCAAATATCAACATATCTCAAAACATTACATATATCATTATAAAAAGGCGGGGGCAAGAGAGAGGAAAATGAAAGATACCCTAGCAGCGGGATCGAAAAGAACAAGAAGTGACCAAGGGAGGTCAGGCAAGAGAAAGGAAGGAGCCTTTCTCTTTTCTGACATTGGTGACATTCAGTCAATTGTAATTTGCTTGTGTTATGCTTATTTTCCATGTTATCCCTTCCAATAGATAAATAAACAGACATGAAAAATATATTTAACTGAAGGAGAAAAAAACTACATTGAGTTCACTAAAAATATTTATTAAAATATTCCTCAAGCACAACCTTGGGGCCGTATTAGCAACCCAAGACAATTTTCATGCATGTATATATTTCTTCTTGACATTCTATTAGTATTATAACTCGTAGCTAACTTATCTAGGAATTTTTGCTGACATTTTTGAATCCGTCTCTGCTTTAGAACCCTTGATCGGAATTGATGGAATACATCCCTTGCTTGCTTCTGGAGAGTAAATTATTTTATTGTCCTCCACGTGGTCATACATTGTTTGTACTGCTTTTTTGACAATTTAAACAAAAAAACATTGTTTAAAAACAAACAATTCCTGTGCATGAAAAGTAAGATCTACATGCTGCTACAAAAATATTTAAATATACAACAATCAAGAATCAGTTTTGGAATTATTGCAGTATTATCTACAATTTATAATATATTTACACATTTATCAATAATGTATTAAGGTTCTAAAATTGGTAAAAATTCTTTAAATGTTTTTAAAATCTAGCAAAATAGTCGCATATTAAATTAAAAGTTCTATTGGGTTCTCTTCAGTATGAACTTACTTTATTGTTTTGTGATTTTTAATCAACAAATTTTTTCTCTATCTAAATTTTGGTAATAATCTTTGGGGTCTTAAAAAACTCACTATTGGGCCCTACATTTGTACATTAAATTACATAATGCACCCTGGGGACAGATGGAGTGTGTGATTTCAATACATGGCATTACGGTAAGGTAAGGAGAATTCAGCTTCGATGTTACATAATGTGTTTCGTAAGCGGTTGAAAGTTTGAATTATGAAAAGTTTTCTCATGCTCTCTTGCTTCTATAATGTGAAAGAATATACTGGGTTTAATAAATGAAAGTAATGAGAGATTCAATTTACCCATAAATATCGTTTTCCATATGATTCCGGATGATGTAAGTGATGTTCATTTTCTTGTACTTTGTCACGCTACTGTTATAGTACTCTGGTTACAATTCCTGTTTTTTTTCACCTGTATTGTTTTTGATCCTTTTTATTTACGATAGTTTCTTTCTAACTGTATGCAACCTCAGCACGGTTGTGTACATTATCTCTGTAGATACTGGCCCGGGTCTTTCTCCGATTTTCCTCCGGGTAGTGATGGATTATCCATAGGCGGGAATGTCATTTAATACTTTTGTTATTATTTAATATGGAATTTAACTGCACAATATATCTAAGAGTCATTTTGCAATAGCAAACTGATAACGGTACGTATTTGATTTTTTTTTTTTAATTTCTCGTATAAATATTAAATCTGCCACTGTTCTTGGGCCCTTGATCGGAATTGATGTCACTTGCTTGTTTCCAGAGAGTAACTTAGTTTATTATTCCCCACATGGTCATTTGCAGTTCATTTATTTATTTATAAGTATGTTTTGGGGGCACTTTTTAACTTCAAAACTTGTTTCTACAATCCGTGTACTCAGTTGCTCAGTGCAAACACAGAACAATGAGGAATTAACAATTAAAACAATGTTTCAAAAATAGTTCTCACATTTTCACACAAGCTTTTCTTGAGTAGAAGGGTGAGTAGGGGTTGTGGTATGTATTGGAGAATCATTTCAGGTGCATTATGAGAGGGAAACTTAAAAAATAAATTTTGTGTTGCATAATTTACGGACAGGTTCTATGCCCCTGCATAAGAAAATGGTACAATATTAAAGTTTTTTGGTGATTCCATGCAAATATTTTGTAGGATAATATCCCAGCAAAAACAGCAACAGTGTAATCGTTTGAGTTGGTGAAAACCTTAAGACAGATTCCTCGTGTCCCAGAGGTGGATTTAGGCATAGGCAATATAGGCAGTTGCCTAGGAGCACAAGATTTTGGGGGCGCCGAAAGAAGGTGACAAAAATTATAACATTTGGGAAAAATGTTTCTTTAAATATGTCCTGCTTTTTTTAATGTTCTCTATAGTATGATTTTCAAAATTTTTGTGGGATCAGCAAAGATTCCATGAGAATTATAAGAGTTAACTAAGTTATAAGTGTTTTTAGGTAGGTTTATTTTTAGTTCTTATATAAGTTTAGTTCTTTTTAGTTATATTGTTTATACTACTTTATACCTTATAATATGTGAGAATAAACAAAAAATATATAATTATTACTATGTTTATATATTATATAAATACTTGAAATATATGTATATAAAATCCGCTCTCAAAAAGCCCTAACTTTACTACTGCCTAAGGGCGCCAAACTTTTGAATTCGCCTCTGGTGTAATCCCTTGCAGTTTCAAGTTTTTCATAATGGCGCCAACATGGCTGCTCGGGTTAAAAAAGAAAACATGGCGCCAAACGTAAGTTCCCGAGAGGCGCTCGGCTACTTCCGTGCTTTCTCCGCCGGCCTCGGCACTTCGCTGTCGCGATCCGTGAGCGAACGTGTGCTGTTGTGAGCTGTGGAGAGCTTTCGTAACGGCTTGTAACTTGACTCTTCCAGTCTTACCCTGCGTGATAATCCTGTCGACAGAGGTTAATTCTTGAGAAATTATTTGAACCGAGGCGAATCTCATCCATCGTCAATTAAAAATGATGCCCGAACGAAGTATTGATGAAGAGAGTGACCAGGATGAAGCCTACCTGCGTTCCGGTCGGAGATCCGACGCGGCGTATCAATACAGGCGAGAACTGTTGAGGCAACTGAACGAGGCTTGTGAGGAAAGTCGAGAGAATATCGTCAACTTGCAAGATTACATGGAAAACATGAAGCTTCTGGTGGCTTCTTGTATGCGTTTGTACTATGAAACTTATGAGATCCTCCGACAACAGAACCTGGGATCTGATGAATTTTTCGTTAACGCCAACCCTTTGGACGATGCTGAAGACCCAGTTAATCCTCAGCCCATGGGAGGAGGTTTACAGTTTCCATTTGTTGGGTGCGCAATCTGTGCTAATCAGAATATTAAACATCCTGGAGTGGGGGATGCCAACAGGGATCATGATTATCTCCCTCAATGATTTCTCTACCCAATAAAATATACAAAAGTGTGTCACATGCCCCAAAACATTTTGCAGTACTCTAAAAAAAAATACTTCTGTATTTGACAATTTTGTGATTGTTTTCTGTGATGTAACATGGAGACCATTTGGCTGCATCATTTCTGTGTGAAACTTGAGAAGACCAAAGAAATAGTTCAAGTCATTGGTACATGAAGATGACGAGTTGATCTTAAAATTTATTACTGAATGTATTAACAGCTCTTAACTGTTTCAGCATTATTTTACCAACCTCTGTTATAGTTTAATTGTATAGTTCCATAAAACCATTATCACCAGTTCAGAAATCTTTTATACCATTTCAAGGAATTAATTTAATTTGCTTTCAATTATTAATCAGTGCTGACAGAGTTATGTAATTTGTTCATTACTTAAATGCTCTTTGGGATTTTTACTGTGTTGTAAAATGGTTTGGTTCATTTTGTCTTTTTCTCAATAAGATATTGTATTGAAAAATGATTAAAGGAAACTGATATCTGATATAGTCACCTTATTCATGGCACAATAAAATAATTGTTTTCTGGCATTAATCAAATTTTTGTTGTTGTATGAAATCTTATTACTTTCCATAAAAGAAATCACAAATAGAGAAGGAAGAATTCTTGGATGTACTATTCAATTATGCTTTTATTATTAATGTACCTACTCAATAATATAGAAATATATTCTCATAATAAATGATCACTATATTTATACAGAAAAAAATAATTACAGCAATCCACTGAAGAACAAGGAAAAAGTAAGGTAGCGAAACATGACACTTATTGTAATTCTTCTACTAATCCAGTTAACACTGATAATCCAGCTAAATTTAGGTTAGGTAAAATTTCCTCTAACAATAATATTATTTGTAATACAGCTACTTTTCAAATCAATTAAGATGTAGTCTACTACCATGTTTTTTTTTTAAGTTTCTTATATTCCTCAGCAACTGTGGACCTGATATTCAATCTATTATTTTGATTAATATTTTTTTACTTTATTATGTAAATAATTTAATGTGAATCAAGTAGAAGGTGCATTTATTATTTGAGAAGGTGTAAAATGGAAAAAGTATTGTCATGTTTCATTTTGAGGAACAAAACTCTGTAAGAATTTTGGCAGAAGGGTTGAATTAGACCGTCTGAAGGGTGAAGTCCTTGTGTAAATTACTTAAGAAACTAAGATGTGAATGTTATTGAAAATGCTGCTAGCAATTTGACCTTTTTGAGGAGCTAAGGTATGTATCTATTTACCTATGACAATCTCCATCTTCAGATCATATTGCTAGGTGTAATACTAATTCTTTAATAATAGTGTTTTAAAAAACATCTCAAAAATTTAAAGAGTCATCATTAACTTGAAAATTTTTGTTATGCCAGCCCTGCCAACATAGTGAAATTTTGAATCGCAAAATTATGTTCTGAAATGTCAGGGATGGGGTTGAACTATTGTTGCAATTTAAATATAATGTGTGGTGAGAGATATTGTTCAAGTTTCCTAATATAATGTTTCAAGAAACAAAAGAGTTCTGAACAATTTAAATACATATCTCGTGAGTGAGAATTAAAATTGTCACCACTTATGCTTAGGACTATTGGAGGATGCATTTGATGGAAGTAGTTCGTGGCAAACATTTTTGAGAACAGATTACATGTTTTCTTTGGCCAAAGAACCGAATATGAGCATTAGGAATATCAATAGAACTGTAGTGGGACATGAATTTGAAGGTGAAATAAAATGATTAAGAATGGTCCACTTACAGTTACAACTTAACATATGGCAGAAGATTTACTTCTCAAAATTTAAATACAATTATTGCACTTCACAATAGCAATGAAGAAAAATTTCATTAACAGTTGCATCAATCCTTCACCAGGATTCCTGAATAGCAGAGTTCAATAATGTGCTTTGGAAGATGAGAGAAGTTTTGCCTGAAAGTGTGCTTCCAACCAAAAAGTAAATATTAATAAAGACATCTGATAAAAGCAGTTTAATTTGTGAATTTCCTAAAGAATATAAAAAAATGTTTATTAAAAAAAAAAACTAGCAAAATTCTTCCATAAAGGGCAAGCCCAAAAGCACACCAAATTTTATGGAATGGGAATTAAATTTGACTCTGGATTCTTCACAGAATATGATGTAGGTAGTCATTATTTTGCATTTTATATCTCGTTCAAAATTGTTATTGTATTGTGAGAAAATAATCAGTATTTACATTTACTTGACAAAATGTCAGTGCATGGAATTATTCAAATAAGTTGTAAGGTTTGCTGTGTGACTGAGAATTGCATTGATATCAATTACAAGATACATGATTATAAGAAATGTAAATACATTGCTTCATTGTACTATGGCTTGCATTTATAATTATATTAGCATAGTGTCTTATAATATTATACAAAGCCAGGAATAAATAAAGTTATGTCCTTCTGTGTACATGTATAATAGATATCTATATTGAATTATTGAATCAACGATTTTTTTTAGACTATTATTTATTTCTAGTATCACAACGTTTCAGCAGTATTAACTTGTTGGAGAATCCACAAAGTAAAGCTACTAGAATACCTTGGGTTCTGGCTGGCCTCGGCTATGAGCAACGCCTAGAACAATTAAATCTCCCTGTGCTTGTCACTCGAAGGCAACGGGGCGATTTGCTTGAAGCTTTCAAGATTCTTCATGGGTTGCAAAATAACGCAGAACTCAGACATATTGTTTGTCCCTCAGCTACATGAAATTAACCAAACGCCATCACAACCTTCAGCAATATCAATATGTTCTTGGAAAACGTGTTGTAGACGATTGGAATAGACTCTTGAAACACATAGTCACTGCTAGGAATCTCCTGACCTTCAAATGAGCTCTAGACAATAATACTTCTGTGAGATACCAAGTCACCTCCCACTGACGTCAACAACATATTAACAACAAATTTTCTATTATTAATTGTTATGATTCTGCTTACTATTGATTATATTATGATTATTGATGATTTTATTATGATATGTACTTATTGCTATATTTGTAACACTTCTTTCATTGCGCCTAGATTCTGGTATTTTTCAGTTGTGACTGTTGCCTGTATATGTACAAATAAATAAATATATATTGCTGCCATCATCAGGCAAATGTTAATGTGTGGACATATCAACAAATTTGTTTGCTTTATCTTAGTTACAAGTATAAATACAAAATAACTGCATATAGAAATAAAACAATGACTTAGAAAAAATGATAATAATTTGAAAACACAAACCTTCAAAGCAGGAAAATCATTGTAAACAACTAAATATTTTCAATAAGTTTTCTGTGTCAGTTTCAAAATTTAATGTGTTATTCATAAACTTTATATGTAACATTTCTGACATTACTCATTAATAATAATTTCACTCCCAATCTAAAATTAAAACATTTTCCCAATGTATTGAATGATCCAAAGTTAAACGGTGTAATGAAATAACATTATGTTGTAGTGTGTTTATGTTATGCTGATGTTCTTTGATTCCCATCTGTAATGTACATTTCATCTCTCCGATATAGCAAAAGGTGCAAACAAGTTTGCAAATTACATTTTGCGAAGGCATGTTGTCAATTACATATTTCCCGTTAATTACAAGATTATAATATTGTTTCCTTGTGTTACTCACAGACCAAATGTTTTCTTGGAGAAAATATCTACTTAAAACTGGGGATATTATTGTATGGTATGGAAATACTACGGAAGATTTACTTCTTACCTGAGATTGAAAATTTTGTGCATTTGATGAAGAATGTTTCACATTGGTAAGATATTGTATTCATCTCTTGACATACGTAAATAATGTCAATACTATAAATATTGAATATTATTATTCCACACATGTTTTACACATAGACTTCACATGTTCAAAGAACGTTGTTGTTTTTATCGATGTAGCAAATAGGTTGTAAGTTCAGATTCTTCAGTATTCTCCACTTTATATTATTATAACACAGAAAAGTCGTATCAAAATTTCGAAACTCTTGTGAGCAAATATACTGGTATTCAGAAAGTAGATAAATAATTTATTGCAAGAAAGGTGTTAGAAACTGCATAGGAACACACAGGTAGGGTGACCAGATGTATTCTTTTTGTGGACATGTCCTCAATTTTATTTCTTTGTCCTCTGTCAGCCAAAAAATTGGAGAAGTCCTTTTTTTATTCATTGTGTATGATTTCAGGAGGGAAGTGAATAAAGGGCCTGAGGTTTAGAGATTTTCACAGGTTGAGGGGTTTCTCATTAAAGTCTTCTCACTAGACTGACGAGAGGAATAAATTACAATGTAAGATTTGAAAGTTTCCTTAATGGCATGGTATGATTTTCAGAAGTACCTGTTGGACAGACATACAGTTGGCAGCAATGTTAAGTTCAACAAAAATGAAGTTTTCCTTAATAATCTTAGACTATTATTTTGTAAGATTTTTTACCAACATGGAGGAGGGGTCAGGAGCTCGGAGGCCGACAATTATTTATCTAATATTAACTAATTAAGACAGATTTTTTGCTAAATAAACGAAAATACTTGATTTAGAACAAAATATAATGTAAAAATCATTTACTTCACATTTATATGAAATTGAATAATAGGTACACATAATTTGACAGATCCTTCATATCTGGCATGCAGGTATTGCAAGGGATAATATCTTAATTTTTTTGACTTATTAAGTTTAGCTTTTCCTAATGTAAAATGTCATACATTTTGAAGTTTGCAACCTTGCAAACTTCAAAAGTATGTGTAATTTATCATTGTGCTTGATTATTTCCATTAAGTTGGTCCTCTTTCTTTTATCCTAAAGTCCTCAGATTTTCTCCTTCGTTGTCCTCTGTTTCAAGGTACAGTATTTGCTCACCCTTCACATAAGGGACAATAAGCTAATCCACTCTCTGTATGGAAGTAAAAGCATTCTATCAATTTCAGTCAAAGTGTTTGAAGGAAGGCAGGAGAACTCAAGTGAGGATTGGAATAAGGAAATTATCTACTCGACCATGAGTTTTAGTAAAAACTAGCCGACCCAACAGACGTTGTCCTGTCCAAATTTCAATAAATCTGTTTTTGATTGTTTTGTGAATTTCTGAAAAGTCCCCTATGGCATGTACCTTCTTGGCAGAAGGTGTTTGAAATGCGAAGGAGGAGAATATTAATCCTTATTTCCGGTGGCGCGTACAGTAACGCACTCTTTGTGGTTTCCCCTCAATCTATTAGTTGTGATTCAGTGCCGGAACTAGAGCGCTAGTAGAGACCAGTGCCTCATTTCGTGTGGACTAGACTGTGTAAATGCTAAGCGAGTCTGTTTTTT
>NNCF01133985.1:34847-47080 GCA_002313205.1 Laupala kohalensis | reverse complement strand
TTTTTTTTCTTCTCATTTTTACTTTGTTTACATATTTAAAATAGCTTTTCACAATTTAACAAAACTATCACAAACATATTTATTGAAATTTGGACAGGACAACGTCTGTCGGGTCAGCTAGTTCCCAATATAAATAAATGCATGGAAACATGTAAGTTTCCAAGAGAATCATTAAGAGTCTGCATTCTTAACAGAAACAAACAAATTGAGGAAAGTACAGTCAAAACTAATGAAGATAAAGCACACGCAAAGGAAAGGCTTTGTACAGTAAAATCTCTTTAGTCCAGCATTGAAGAATACAGGATTTTCTATAATGTGGCATCTTCAGTTGTGACGGTTATTTTAAAAATTTGTGGTTTTTAATTAATTTTCATAGGTAAAAAACTTCAAACATTAACACAAATCAAGCTGTGGGTACTTGGTTAGCAATAAACAAACTCAAACAATAGATCTATAAACACTTGCCTGGTATTGGGAGAAACAAGCCCCGCAGGTATCACACTGGTACGGTCGTTCTCCTGTGTGTCTACGTCGGTGGACCACCAGGCTCTGCTGGTGTTTAAATCTCGCATGACAGATCTCGCATTCATAAGGGCGTTCCCCAGTGTGGTTCAGCATATGAGCTCTCAGGCTGGAACTGTATCCAAACTCTGCACAACAGACCTATTCAACACACAAGAGCACAATAACATTTCGAAGTTTGGATTGTGGCAAGGTCTAATAATATTTGAGAAGGAGAGATATGTCAAAGTGTCGTACCACCCCGCTCCCTCCTGCTCGGCTGCGCTTTGGGAGCAATGACTATATGAGACATTACGGTTAAATTACGTCTTTTATAACTTATATTGAATTATCAAATTAAACTACCTTATTTCTACAGACACACTATTTATTTTCAATTACACGTTCTTTGCAATGTTTTGACTCCCACTCTGAACCCTCGTCCCTGACAAAAAATTTTGGTAAATGGTTAAGATAACTAAGGTTGAAACGTTGCAAAGAACGTGTAATTGAAAATAAATAGTGTGTCTGTTAAAATTAGGTTCTCTAATTTGATAATTCAAAATCAGACACTGCACTCTTATAGTAATTGAAACCGATTGATGTATTCTTGGAAAGAGATTTGATAAGTGAGAAGAATTTCCTTGGTCAGTGTATTGAATATTACTATTTTGTTCAATACGTACAATTACATTAATGTGGGAGTCTTCCATCGATGATAAAATAAAAGGAAAAAGAGAATATACTTTCTGAATTAATAGCAGAACAATAAAAGAAGCATCAATAATCAGAGTTGATTTAATGAGTCTTAGATTAGACATTACGAAAGCACTATCTTGAAATAATGTCAGATTGGCGCAGAACACATCCATTGTAAATACATTCCTCATCAGGGTTGATTTAAATCACT
This sequence comes from Laupala kohalensis, assembly GCA_002313205.1. Taxonomy (NCBI): domain Eukaryota; kingdom Metazoa; phylum Arthropoda; class Insecta; order Orthoptera; family Trigonidiidae; genus Laupala; species Laupala kohalensis. The sequence goes on along the minus strand of NNCF01133985.1, from coordinate 45,669 downwards.
TTCAGAAATGCAGTGTGCTTACAAATCTAACTAAATAAATAAAATGAATAGTCCACTTAAGGTCATTAAATATATTTCACAATTCTAGAATCACACCGACATCAATTTCATTAAAACAACAATAAAGAAATATTTTTAAACAATTTTTTTTTTACAGTCAGTGTGGTCTCACCCCTGAGATAGACCCAGGAGACAATTCACATAAGGCTAAATGAACTTAAGAGTCGATCTCGCCAAATAGTAAGGGATATGTAAAAATCTCAAGGTCTTTCTGGGTATAGAAACAGAGGAATCTCACAAGGGAAGTTTTAACAAGAAGATTGAAAGTGGTCCTGATTTTTTAATACTAAAATCTATCGACTATTAGGACATCGAGTCAAAATATTAGCAACGATGGTTCACTGGAAGGCACTGATAAAAAGTCAAGAATTTCACCTATTTTCGGCGTCTGCTTTCCGTTCAAACTTCGGACAATCATAAGGAAAATCAGCACTTTCCAGTGTAGGCCGAAACAGTTGCTGCAGTAAAAGGTCATGGACTGCACTTTCATATTGCTTGCTGTGATATCACCACCTCAATATCATTCTCCGATACTGAATCTCGTTAATATAACTAATTCGAATGTCCATCGCTTTATAATTACGATCTTTCACTCATTTGTTAGACCTTTATTACACACTAGTTGACCCGATAGACATTGTCCTGTCCAAATTTCCATAAATTTGTTTGTGATCATTCTGTGAAATTTGTGAAAATATATTTTAATTGTGTGAACAAACAAAGTAAAAATTAGAAAAAACATATTTCTGAGTGATCATTGTATCTATTAACGATTGTGGCCCCGGTTATTCAACTTGAGGAGGAGTACATTCAGAAGTACGCGAGTGGGAAATTTTACATGCAAGATGAATTCTATTGGCAGTACATCGCTGAAATGCTGGAAATGTGTGATGTACCTGGAATGTGATCAACTTGGAACCATGCGATTGTGTTCCAAAATTTAAGTCAGAATTGAATTAAATCAGAATTTAATGTCAACCAAATGATTTATTTTCTTCCATAAACTTTGAAATTACAATGAATTCCAAGGTGTTTTATTTTCATTTCGATTTCAATTGGTTTGCAGTGACATCACCAATTCATTCATCGCAAGGCTTTCAGTTTNCAGTACATCGCTGAAATGCTGGAAATGTGTGATGTACCTGGAATGTGATCAACTTGGAACCATGCGATTGTGTTCCAAAATTTAAGTCAGAATTGAATTAAATCAGAATTTAATGTCAACCAAATGATTTATTTTCTTCCATAAACTTTGAAATTACAATGAATTCCAAGGTGTTTTATTTTCATTTCGATTTCAATTGGTTTGCAGTGACGTCACCAATTCATTCATCGCAAGGCTTTCAGTTTTTCCCAAATTTTCCAATTTTCCGGCCAACTTTTCCAATTTTTCTTTCTCTAAAGACCTTATTCTGACTATTATGATTTTTTTTTTTTTTAATTAGCCAAATCAGTCCAGCCATTCTCAAGTGATGTGCTTACCAACAAACAGCATTTCATTTTTATTTATATAGATTTTTATTTCTCTAATTTTTGTATTAAAATATCGAAACAAGTTTGGTTTCCATTGTATGATTTAAAGCATCGGTGGTATTTTACTGCAATTTACAAAAGTGAGGGAGGCAAATTGAAACACATCTTGTTAATAGTTCAGGGTTTTCTATTCAAATGTTCAGGTGTACAATGAATACGCATTTTCTACAAGAAAATTCACGAGGAAAGAGATAGTATAAATCCTTATAATAATATATCCTTGCATAAAAAAATAATATAAAACAGGTGAATTTTTAGTGGTATTGATAATATTTTTTTCTTCCTGTATCAGTCAAAATGATAAACTATAAAATGAATTGTGATTCACTCTTTAATTTTCTCCTATGTTACTTAAATTATGATCATTTTGAAAATATAAGGTGTGATACTGTCAATATTATAATAAAAAATACTTAAAATTTTAGGTCCAACTTTTTACTTGAATTTCTCTAGGGAAAGGAAACAGGAACGTGATGAATGTAGTTAGCTGAACCTATAGACATAGTTTTACTATTCGACTTGTCTGGATCAGCTGTTCTTTTTCTTAAATGCACAGGGAAAAAGCATTTTAATTTCTTCCCTGATTGAGGAAGATACCCAGAAGTTGTATGAATCAAAGCTCAGACATGTGATTTTCGGTGCTTTGCTCACCTGCTAGTTCAGGGTTCAGTACAAGACCCACAAAAAATGGCTTCTTGCCAGGTGTCTTTTTGTTGTTGCTCTTTGGTCGGGACCTTTCAGTGTGCCCTCATCGCTAATATTTTGACACGACATACAAATAGTCGATATTTATTCATCCAGAGTTCAAAATACAAGCGGCTGACATCTAGACATACAGTAAATATATAAGGCACAGATGCGCTTCTTGTAGAGATATATTAAATATCTGTGCACAGGTCTGGTTACATAATAAAAGAAAATCTTAAGACTAAACACAAAATATTATATTTTTATTAAAATTTCATTCTGAAAGTATCAAGAACATTAAAATTTAGAAATCAAAAAATTTTAACTATCTATATATTACAATCCATGCTTTTATAATTGTTTTCAATTTTTTTGGTTTTAAATTTNCTATATATTACAATCCATGCTTTTATAATTGTTTTCAATTTTTTAGAAATAGTTAAATTTTTATTTCTAGTACACTTTTAAAAGATATACAACTATTTTTTTAGTTGTGTATAATAACACATTAGGTTTTCTACTACAGAACTCTCTTTCAGTACTAAAGGTTTGAAAGTAGTATCACTTTTATTCGAAATATTTCTTATTAACCTATTTTGTAACAATTGAAGTCTATCTAACACATACCATTAAATGTACTGGTAGTCTATTAAAAAAATCAGGACCACTTTTGACCTGGGTTTGTTGAATGTTCCTTGGTGAGTGTCGCCTTGGCGAGTGGAACTGAATCGAGTGGAATGATGCCTCACCTCACAACGGAAGATCTTCTTCTCTCGGATCCCACTATGTTGTTTCTCGTGAGTTCGTAGATTGGAAAGCTGAGTAAACGCTGAGCCACATGTGGTACACACATATGCTTTTTCTCCTGTGTGTTTACGTTTGTGATCCTGAAATAACAAGAAGTTAACTTAATGATTAACACAGTCGAGATTTTTTGTGCTAAATTTTGTAAGAGAAAAGGAAGTGTAAAGGTGTTAAAATAAGGTAAAAAGGGGACAAGAGGGTGCTTTTTTACTAAACAGCCAAAAGTACATCAATTCTGATCAAGGGTCCTAAGAGTAAAAGGCGGATTGAAAAATTTTCAGCAAAAATTCCTAGATAAGATACAAAGTTAGCTACAAGTTATAATACCAATAGAATATCAACATGTTTGTAATTTAACACACACAAAAAAAGTATTCTACATGTATGAATTATTATTGAACTATAGATTATTCTCAGTATAGTGTTTACAAATATTAAGAATTGAAATAACACTAAATTCACGATTTCTTGTTTCAATAAACGCAAAATAGTTCAAAGAACAATTACACATAACAAGAACAAGGCCTACATTAAGGTGCGCCTGCCTGATGAACGCCGCTGGACACAGGTCGCATTTGTAAGGTCGTTCTCTGGAATGGCTGAGTTTGTGTCTACGCAGGGTGGCTGCGCTGCTGAGGCCCGTCCCACACATCTCACACTTGAATTTCTTATCTGCACCCTTGGGCGAGCAAGTCATCAGATGACCTGCCAAGGCAGTTGGTGAAGGAAATACCTTCTTGCAGTGAAAACACTTGCTGAATGAACCTATGCAAACACATTTTTCATGCGCTAACAAACATGTACACTGAAAAATAATATGGTACCTTAATAATATTGAATATTAAAATTTTGTTTGAGTGTATGTTAGATACTAAGATTTGTTTAAATGCAAAGGGTTATAGATTTCAGGTTTTCTCCATAAGGTGAAAAATTCAAATAGACTAGATTCAAATCTAGCATTATTTTATAAATCTTCAATTATAATTAAGATTATAATGATAAGCGTAAAAGTATTTTTGCAAATGAACGATAATTATACTCAAGTGATAAACATATTAATTGTGTATTAATAAATGCTTTTGTTTGAACATTTATTAACAATCATTTCTCGCTGATGACCTGAGCAAAACCAGGAAAATCAACTAGTCTTTTGAAAAGGGAGCATTCTTGTCTACGTACAAAATAAAATAAATATGATCAACAATAGTTTGAAGATAAATACACACATTAATTCTGTTTTCTTCTTAAACATAAGACTTTTTGCATAAGATATTAATGAATAATAGAAAAGGAAACAAATTATGAATGCAATCATAGTGAAAACTGAAATATAAATGGAAAAAATTATACATCAAAGCAAATGCATGGTATGATAAATGTCTGATAGATTAACTGACAGGTTCCTTGCTAAACCCTATTTCAGAATCACACTCTAATCAATGATTCTATCACATTCACAATTTCAATCAATGCTTCAGAGTCAATTGAACTACTTTCTCTTCACACTCTTAACAACAAAGCAAAAATCTTACAGCTCGCAACACCCATACAACAAAACACAAAAAACCTTCAGGCATGTGTAATACGAAACCAGCATCAAACCATTTTTTTTTAAATTTTTACCCATTAGGACAAAAGATGGGCAATGCCCGTCCTCTGCATCTGTGTGACTTTCTGACAAAAGACAGGCAGCGCCCGTTCCGTACTTTAAGGTCAGATTTCAGCTTCCTGTTACTAGATATTATTTACATCTTTATTTCTACTTGTTCTCTGAATCTTCCAGAAATTCACTGTTGAATACCAATCCTTTTTCATCCATATTTTATGTTACATATTCCTGTTTAAATGATGTGATGAAAGTTCATGATCATGGCGACGTCAAGTTATTTACAAAATGAAATGTTTGTTGGATCGAGAGAAATTGCAAAGTGGGTGATAGACTTTGGATGACAATGATTAGGAATTGGACATTGAAGAGCAGAGTGTGGACAGGAACGGGAAAAACATCAGTGCTAGTTAACCAGTGTTAAAAATATTTGGTTCTCTTATATGTGGAAAATTATTTTGAAATTTATGATACAAAATTTAATAAAATATTTTTTTTCATAAAATATAGTTAAATTTAATTTTCCTGTTCTGTAGTTATATTACTAATAGTTGTAAAATGACAAAACAAATATTAACATAATTTTATTAGAGCCTGAGAAATTGCCGTTGAAGGCGCTATGACAGGGATGACGAAAAATATTCATTTCCAGTGGTTGCAAAAATTCAAACACCAAGGGTTCAATGCCTTAGCAATATCTCATTTGTCTTAAATAGATTGTCTGCTCACCTAAGGACACTCCCAGAACGCCTTCCAAAGGAGGCACATTTCCCACAGGAGTTTCAATTTTGCTGACAGTCTTGTTGCTTCCATTCTCCAGTCTTCGAAGATATTCTTCCTAAAAATCAATTCTGAATTTTAAAAAACGATGCTTTGCACTTACTATAATAAACTACTCTCTGGTGATTGATTCCAACTCAGAAATTATATGAATTCAATGAACTAACCAGTCAAAGGAAAATAAATCACTCACTCACTTCATCTTGAATGGGTTTATATGCTATTCAGTCATTATCTAGGCAATTATTTATTATGTAAAGTATTAAAAGAAACTACCATTACAACTGAACCATCAAACAAGAAAATACAGCTTCTTCACCGATCAATCATGCCACTCCACAAAGGTCAAGGAAGTAATACCACAATATAATATTTCAAAATGAGAATTAAGTACCCTTCAGTCTAAATATTACACTCTCTCTAATCTGGCTATACTTTGTATAGGCAGACCTGATAAAAAAATATGCAAGATCGTCAGTTTTATTCAAAGTTTGTATAACATTTTAGTACAGCTGAGTAATTGAAGCTGTTAGATGAATGGGTGTGATATATAGATTAAGTACAATAAACTCAAAATTCATATTCTATAATTAAGAAATGGATAATTTCTTATATATAAGTTTTAGGAGTTTAATATTCAATAATGTTAGAATTTTAGAGTCTGGAAAATTGAAGTATTAAACCAAAGTACATAACCACTTAATCTGGCAAGTGGAAATATAACTTGATGCCAATATATAAACTAATGTAGCTAATTTTAAAATTTTAAATAAATAAACTTTATTGTCAAAAAAGCAGTTACAAACTGCGTATGATCAAGTGGAAGATGATAAACTAATTTACTCTCTTGAAGCAAGCAAGTGACATATTCCATTTTATTTATTTTATTTCATGTAATATTAATTTTAAGTCCTGTGTATAGGTATTTGGCTCTGTAGAAATTAAGTAGGTATTTTATTATGTAAATTTTCTCATATTAACAAATTAAAGTAAATTCTTACAAAAATTCTTTTCATTAAGTAATCCATGAAAAGTTAATGAAGTTCATTATTTGATAAAATTTTTCAATGTATTATGCACCTTTCGAGGAATTTGAGTACAGAAGCTACACAGGGTATATATCTCCGTGACATACTTAACACATTTTAAAAATAAATTTTAAAGTATTTACCTCATTAGGATTCCCGTTGGAAGTCAGATAATTTGTTCCATCTTCAGGATACTCCAACTCTTCCTGAAAAATATGTAATTTCATGGTTTTATTCGTAGATCTAATCAATATTTACAATATACCTAGTCCTCAACTTCTTTGAAGTGTCCACTCATTAAAATATTGCTCACTTTCGAAGACCAAGAACAATAATATTTTATATTCAAATGCAAAGTAAGCTGTTTTATAGCAGAGAAAGGGCCATCAATAAACGAAACAAAAACAAGATGTTCCTTTTCACACCTAAAATATTCTCCATTTACCACGAAAGTGTATTAACCCATTAGAGACGAAAGATGGGCAGTGCCTGTCCTGAACTTTAATGTTGAATTTTGACTTTCTGTTACTAGATATTATTCATATATTTATTTCTACTTGTGCTCTGAATCTTCCAGAGGTTCAATGTTGAATATCAATCATTTTCCATTGATATTTTATTTTGTATTTTCTTGTTTGAGTGATGATGATAGTGTGTTGTTGAAGTATGTGATCATGGTGATGTCAAGGCGTTCACAAAATGAAATGTTTGTTTGATTGCGAGAATTTGCAGAGTGGGTGATAGGCTTTGGATGACAGTGATTAGGAATTGGACATTATAGAGCAGAGTGTGCGCAGGAATGGGAAAGAGATCAGTGACAGTTAACGAGTGTAAAAAATACTTAGTTCTCTTACATTTGGAAAATTGTTTTGAAATGTATCACATTAAATTTAATAAAATTATTTTTTTTCATCACATATAGGTAAATTTAATTTTCCTGTTCTGTAGTTATATTGCTAATATTCGTAAAATCTCAAAACAAAAGAATTAATATAAGGAGCCTGAGAAATTGTCATTGAATGTGCTACTGGGATGATGAAAATAATTCAGCTCCAGTGGTTGCAAAAGTTCTTAGAAAGTTCAGACAACAACAGGTCCTTTCAGATAATACCTTCATTAGTTCTGCGTTTTCATCACTGTCCTCTGCTTCTGAGAATTTCTCTTCTTTCACAGCTACAAAAGCAGGAGTGGCAACAGGTGCGTAATCCTAAAACACATTTATTTCACCCTTAAAAATATACAAGGACTATATAAAGTTGTTGTTTTTTTTCTGAAAACTGGGATCAACTATGTATTAACAAGAGCAATACATGTAAGCCATTTTTTAATTGTCATGCCTCATCCTTAACATTTGCTGTAATATGTTGCTGCTCATTTTTTTAAATAAAAAAAATCAGTTAATTATTGTAAATTTGGCAGAATGGAGTTAATGGTCACATATTACAGCAAACGTTAAGGATGAGGCATGACAATTAAAAAATACAATATTCGTAATCGATGGCCATTGCCCAAGATGTCATATTATAAAACATTTTGGATCGCAGAATGCCAGACTAAAAAGGTTTCTCTGAAATGATAATTCACTTATTAGAAGCATAAAAGAGTGAGAGTCTAAAGGCCATAAGAAATATTTTGTGAAAGTATTATCCAGAATAATAATGTTTTTAAAGACTTTCACAAAGTGAAGTACACATAAAATGATAAATAAATTACATTAATCCTATGTCATTTCATCCAGTTTATCATAAAACCCTCGTTTTGTATAAAATTCTGCTTCTTGAGTAGGAGTACTGCATTGAACAACCAACAGTTTCCACACACAGCATTTAAATCTTGCTGTGATTATACGCTCTCAATCAGGGGACCAGCTTAGGAGTGCCTCATTGAACCTTTTACTAACAAGTAAATAAATTTTATGTCAAACTGAATTAATTGTTGTTCAAGATCAAGAAAAGTGGTATTGATGAGGGACTTCCAAACTAACGTAGCAGTAAATAAGAAAAACATTGAACACATCGTGGGTAAACAGGGAATTGGAGATAGAAATGAGGATGGCATGTTGCCGGCAGAGTACTGTGGTCCCAAAATAGGAGGAACCCTGTTGCCACACAAATGTTGTCATGTGGGTGTCACCAGACCCAAATTTCAACTGGAATTCCGACCTTTCCAGGGGCATTCCAAATTTTTATTTCTTTCAGAACAGCAATAATCTCTCTTCGGGTCGGTGCGCTTGTATCAATATCAAGGTTCTTAACTGCTGCATTCTCTGTATACAGTGGTAGTGCCGTTATTTTCATATTCTGTGGTAGTGAGCAGCCTCTCAAAATGCTCTCTCCATCTTTCATACATAAAGCTTCACCAAACTCATCCTTCACAGGCACTTTGTTGAATCTTCTATTGCAGATAGTCNGACATTCTAATAATATTATAATTTTCAGCTAACTTTTTATTCTTAGCTTAGGAGTAAAGTGAAGTTGAAATGTTTGAAAATCCTTAGCCTCTGCCTTAAGGGGCCCTGGATCGTAATTGATGGAATACGTCCCTCGCTTGATTCCGGAGAGTAAATTAGTTTATTGTCATCCAGGAGGTCATACGCAGTTTGTAACAGCTTTTTTGACAATAAATTTATTTATTTATAATGAAAGAAAAACTTTTAAGTCACAAATGTGACAGAAGTTTTACTTGTATTGGTATTTAATTTTCCGTAGAATTCTTGCATCACTTTTATCTATGGGTCACAAGACATTTGAGAAAGATAATTCACTTCTTCCGGGATGTGATGCGAAATGAGGAAACGGTTTCGCTCGGCTGGCGTGTTTTTTACATGCATACGAGTCACGCGAGCTCCTGAATATTTTTTGTTCTATAATATTAAGTAATAGAAAGAAATTAAATACTATTTTTTGTTTTATAATATAATTCATAATGTGTTATAAAGCATTTACAATAAAAATAAAGAAAGTGATTATACATTTCGATGATTTTACGAGCTTGGAGAGCTAGACGCACCTGCACTGGTGCTCGGGACCTTTTGACCATTGGAGGAGGATGTCCTGGGGTTAGAAAACTAACTCTGCCCTCAAATATCGTTCAACTCATAGATACGAATGTTNATTTTTTCTTTTATAATATAATTCATAATGTGTTATAAAGCATTTACAATAAAAATAAAGAAAGTGATTATACATTTCGATGATTTTACTAGCTTGGATGATTTTATTAGACCCAAGGTTGTTGAAACACATTTTTATTGTGTTTGTTATTAGTGATGTGTAACAACTACTTTAGTGATGTAACTGTAATATTTCTTATGGCTGCTGATGACCTCTGATGTTAAAAAGTAACCTTAAATAAATAAATTTTTAAAAAAATTTTGAAGGCCTGTAATCTGCAAAAAAAAATCCGATTTTTTGGTAAACAGACACTGTTACACTTTATTAACTGGTTTTACATTTAATTAACTCAGATTTCAGGTTGTTAGAATTCATAACAAACAGAAGTTGGCGACATTCTTTACCTCTCTTCTGTCATCATTGTCCTTGCTTTCCCACCTATCATCATCACTCTCCTCATCTAGATTTCCTTCTGTCTCCGATTCAGAGACTTCTTCCATTTTAACTGCCACGAGTGCAGCCGGAATCGGTGCGTCAGCATCCAACTGCGAAACAATCAAAAGCAACAGTGTTAGATACAATGTGATTGTATTGTAAAGAGAACAAGTTCCCATTAAATGTTGATGAATGAAACAATAACATTTACATGTGTTGATAATCGGTCTTCTATACCATTATTATATCAAGAATATGTAGTCATGCTATCCAGTATTTGACTTATTAAATCATCAAAAATAGTCAAACTTTGCCACAACAGGTCCCAAAGGTGCCCAAGGGGTTCACAGAGGGTAGAGCTCCTAGGACACTAGGAGGAGATGCGGCTAGCAACTTGTCCGGCCCGTTTGACCCCAGGATAATCCCGGTACTCGTTTTACAGCAGGCTGAGTAGGTCTGGGAGTCAATCTGGATATTGAGGTGCGGTGAAAAATCCCCATCCCACCGAGGATCAAACCCCGAGAATTCAGCCAGCAACTCAGCGCTCCACCCACTGAGCAACGATATCTCAGAAGACCTTTAATCAATCAAAAACTGGATGGTATGACTACATATTCTTTACACAATAATGTGCATACTACCAACACATAACCTCAATATACAATCTTCTATACTGATGAATATACAAAGTTATATATTTTTGACAATAGTTCTGTGTCTGATATTAAATTCACAGTTTTTTTCATATTTTTAGTCTCATTTTTTAAATATATATA